>BLXT01005153.1:360123-379536 GCA_019648995.1 Plakobranchus ocellatus
CCAGCGTCTCTTAGGAGATGTATTAAAGGCTTCGTGTGCATAATTTGTTAAAAAGATATTATCGATTAGTGTCACTGAGTATTGTGATCTATGATCAGACATCGAGTGTAAAGAGAGAAAATAAAACTGTTTTGTGAGAGGCAAGGTTGAACAGTAATCCAAAAATATAACCCTTTGTTAAAGATTATACATCAGATAAAATTTAATGGTCGGAAGAAAACAAAGTAACAGGCTCATTTTATTACGCAATAACTTCCAAGATGTGGATGATTTGCACAAATTGTGTTCATTTTGTTTTACACTTTCAGCATAGATTGTAAAATATGGTTCTCTTCAAAATCATTGCCAAATTGTCATTTCCTTTTGTAAAATTTTACAAATGTTCACAATCCAAAATAAAAGTTTAAATATCTCCTTTATCATGCGGCCAAAGCAATTGAGCCTTTTAACCCAGTTTATATTCAGCTTATTTCTTGATCACCTTTTTTTCGATTTAACATTGAAAATATGCGTTGTTTTTTTGTTGTTTTTCAGCGGGTGTTTTTTTTTTTTGTCCCTTTGTTATGCATTTTAATGACACGATCATTTTGAAAAGTCTCCAAGTGTATGAATTATGAAGACCTTTCCATCAAAACGATGATTTTATTTAAATCCATTATATCATTATTGTCCTAAAAAAAACTATTTTTCTATGTACCCTTTTTTCCATCTTCCATTTCTCTCTGAAGCACATTGCCATTGTTCACATATTGTGGCGTCAATTATGCATGTCTTTCAAAGTTCTCTGTAGTGTCGAATATTGCAATGTTAAAATCCTTTCCATTGCAGCATGCCGAAAATAAAAGGAAAACATCAGACACTGG
The DNA here is from genome assembly GCA_019648995.1 of Plakobranchus ocellatus. Taxonomy (NCBI): domain Eukaryota; kingdom Metazoa; phylum Mollusca; class Gastropoda; family Plakobranchidae; genus Plakobranchus; species Plakobranchus ocellatus. The sequence goes on from BLXT01005153.1 coordinate 360,987, forward strand.
AAGCGAATGCAGCAGCAGGTGCTGGTCGGAAGGCTCAGCATCGGAAAGTCTATCGTTGGATGGTTTGGGATTCCCCTTAAAATGTTAGAGAGAAGAAGGTGGCGATAATGATGGTGATGTCATTAAAGGAAATATGGTGATACGAATTCAACGTTAAATATTTTTTTAATAGAGTAGCAGTTGAGAAAAAGTATTTTCTTCAGAATAAAGACCCAAAACGTACGAATACATCTCTGTTTGTTTTTGTCTCTAATAAGGATTAAGGACATCAAAACTAAATCAAATTGACATATCGCCACTAATGCATTTTTTTTTTATCTAAAAAATGTTTACTGCCTTGAACACACTGTCATTTCACCAGTGCTAGGTGTATTTATGATCAAATTAATAATTAATTTCAGATTTCCAAAGATGTAAGGACGTGTTTTCTTACTCTTCATCGCAGACTTCGAAGTGCGCCAGTCCTCTTTGTGAACTTAAAAGAAAAAACCTTAAATAGTATGTAAGTAGACAATGTAAGAAAACATCTAGATAGCCGATAAATTTCACTGGAAAAGCTATGAAAGCAATGCCAATTATAGTTATTCAGGGTTTTGGTGAGCCCTAATCCCATTCATTCGCTTCATTAAATATTAAATTTTCAAAATCGTAATTTCATAGATCAGGCTAGTAGAGAAGATTATCAGCCACAGATACATTCGCATGGGATGAAATCGTATTGCCTGTCACAATTTAAGGGCCCTTTAGCAATCATCTTTCTATTTTTACTTGTTGTATTGTGAGGCTTCTTCGGGCAAAACAGACTTCCTGAAAACAGCAGAAAGAGGAGATTGGGAGCACATGATAGTCGATGTCTGCAGCAGACCTGGCAACTAAAGGGAAAGAGAGAGAGGGAGGGAGAGAGAATGGCATCAATTTTAAATGAACCGTCCTTGTTTTAGATACACAAAGCAGGTTAAACAGTGGTACATCGGATTTTTCTATATTATTTGTAAGATTACTATATTTTTTGGCTTTTGTCAGAAAAACGTGAACTTCATTTGTAGCTAAATGGTTTTGACTACCCCGACAACATTCTATCTTTACTCAAATAGCAATGATATATTTGCAATCGCTCATTTTTATGCTCATTTATTCTTAAATCATTACCATAGATATTGATAAAAATAGCAAGCCCGATGTATTTAAAGCTCATAGGACTGACGCCAAGAAAAATCACATAGTTGTTCATTTCAGCATGAACAAACTATGATCTTTCTCATCAAATTAAAAACGTTACCTTATTTTTATTTTACAAGTCATATGGCACCTTTAAAATGCCCATGTTATAAGAGTTTCCCAAAACAAATCATGGTAAAAAGTTTTTTTAGCAAGCTTTAGTATTGAGTATTATCAATAAAGGCGCCTGACAAAAATATAACATTGCTTATGAAAGAAATTCGAATCCCACTTCTTTGTTATCAGCAAAATTTGTTTCGGCTTAAAGTTTTTTTTCTTTTAGTTTCTACTCAGGCATTAATATAAAGAGTAAATACTGAATTAAAACCTAATTCTTAATACAACAATAATAGTTTTCATTCTAATTGCGATGAATATTTTTAAAAAAGCATTTATTGTTTTACAAATTGTATTAATTTGTACCTTAAACGTTGTAGAGCTTTTCTGTATTGCGCAATTTAAGAAGACACAATTAAAATATAGACCAAATATTCCATTGCAACAAAGCCCTAAGCTGTAAAAAGAAATCTCAAGAGCTCTCTCAGAAGCTTTGGAGAAAAAAAAATGATGTCTGTGCCAATGTATCGCAATTCTTCTCTGTAGATTAAAATGGGCGGAAAATTATTTCAGGCGATATTAATATGAGGAATAAATAAATTGCATCCCAATTTCTGTTGTGCAAGCCCTCTCATGATCATCCACGTATCTTTATGGTTCCCTGTAGTTTTATTCAAACTTTCCCAATATGTTGGATTTACTCTTCTTTAATCATCTAAATTGGGCATTTGAGTTAAAAGCTTTACCTTAATTTATCTTTCATTTATTCTACCTCTCTACAAACTCAAACGGTTGTGAAAAAAATAATTTTACCGCTTTCAGTTATATAAAAAAATGTTTTTAAATTTGTTATTCTTGTTGCGATTATTATTGTTGTTTACATTATTATAATTATTATTTTTGCTGTTGTTGATATTATTATTATTATTATTATTATTATTATTATTACAATTATTAGTATTACAATTATTATTATTGATATTATTATTATTATTATTATTATTATTATTATTATTATTATTATTATTATTATTATTATTATTATTATTATTATAATTGCTGTTGCTAATGTTATTGTTTTGTTATATTGATTTTTACTACAGTTGGTATTATGTTCATCATCATTGTCATATTACATGGTGAGTAACATTTAGAATTTCCATCTCTAATTATGAAATGACATATTTGTAGTTATCATAGTGGTTTGCAAATTTTGTTCTTTTTAGTATTAGATTGAAGTTAAAATTAATTTTCAAAAAACCTTGTTCAGTTTTCCAGTTTATGAGTTTGATGAAAATTCATAAACTGTCATTTTCGAAGATATTTCGGCCTTGTTTCGTTGCTTCCCTATTAATAAAAAGAATTTCAAATAATTTGGCCGGACGAGTCTTTTTTGTTGTTTTTTTTTTGTGTTGGCTTAAAATATAGTTTTTTCTTGATCACTGGATTTAGTTCCATTCTTCCTCATGAATCTTTAAATCTTTTGTACTGCGTAGGAACAGAACTCGCTTTGAGATCTAAATATTCATCTCATAACCTAGACTTTGATGGTCTCTAAATTGTACACTTCAGAGTAATTTGCCGCAAGCTTTAAAGATATTTTGTTTGGACCCTCTGTATTTGCTGACATTGAAATATTTTTATAGTTCTTCGATTTCAAAAATCATTTCATGAGTTACTACGGGCTTTAAGTTCCATGGTGGTTTCAAACTTCCTGCTGCTCAAACGTTTAAGTCATCATTTTTCTTATGCCTGCCAGATGTTCAATAAAGTTTTGGGTAAAAAGTCTTTTGTAAAATCCGGTCAATGCCTGGCCCTGTTCTTGTCGCTTTTCAAATGCATTTTTTTTTATTTAGGACGTGAGAGCTCAGATTACAGTTCGAAGCGTTACTTTTCTAATTTTCTTTGTTTAATTATTTGTTTTGTTGTTGTTTTGATGTTCTTTTGAGAGGTTATTTTGTGAATTTATCAGTATAGGGAATACAACAAGACACGTCAGCAACAGTCATGGCCATCAAAGGTTGCCGCTTTCGAAACCATGCAGAACTTTTTTAATTTATTTGTAACGCTTTTTTTTTTCTTTCACCTGATATTGATTTGTTTTGGATTTGTTATTAAATTCTACAATGAAACCTACTTAGAAGATTTTAATGGGCAAGTTACCAAACTGACTCATTGTGCAGTATGCTGTTTTTGCCAATAACAAAGCTTAAAAGCTACATAAAAGTACAGGTGTTCACTCTAGACTCGCACTACTCATTGTTTGGTTTCATAATGTGGAAATGTTCTGAATTAATTAAACCTGAGAGAGATATTCTTCAATAATATATTGGTCTGTTTCTGTCTGAAAATAGCTGTATATAAAATCTTTGTAAATTTTATGCTGATGATTATAGTTTAAGCTCGAGAAATGTATTTCAAAGAGAAATATACCTGTTCAAAATAATTGCATTCAAAGTAATGCTGTAACGTTGAAATTTATGAAAGAAGCAGGTATATAATCAACTTTCCAAAATTACGTTTCAGCCCGATCTTTTTATCTGAAGACTAACTCGTGAGAAGATTAATTCCAAACCAAGGTAACCCTGAAAATGTCAGTCTAGGCTTTGATTTACATCGAACGTTGCCCCACCTCAAATGTATATTGTAGAAAAAAAATACTTTTTTTTGCTTATCAAATCTGCTTTCTCTTTTTATTTACATTACTTTGCACTGGTCCTGTTTGATATTTTACAATCAGAAAAGCCTCTTTCTGCATTGTTTTGGAAAGGCATGATCCAGATCCTATAGAAATAGACAAAGTAAGGGAAAAATCAGAATTGTAAAGAATCTTGAAAAAACTAAATGGTATACGAACTAACTCTAAGATGCCGCCGCTGCCTGGTTCGTTCAGGAATTATTAACAACAGCAACAAAAGATAACACCAAGGCCAAAAATAAGCGGAGCAAACTCATAAAAGAAATCAAATTAATGATGAACCCATACATAATTCGTTACCTCATCAAGATAATAATAATTACAGATCTCAGAAGCGGCAATGCGGTTTTATGTTAAGAGTACATACTAAAACTGCACTACTCAGTATCACCATGCAATAGAAGAAAAATACCCCAACTCAAATAACTACCCCACCCGTAAGACAAAACGGAAGCACAGTTTTGTAGTACATAGAGTCAACACTAACTTCAGGAAAGACAGAAGGGCGTGACATGCAATCGCAACCAGCGTAACACCAAAGCAAAGAATTCATGCGTTATGATTCTGTTTTTGCACGACAGAAATTTTCTCCTCCTAAGATAAGCAAGAGTGTGACTGGGTGTCATATGGCAAAGACTATCAGGAATCATATCACATCGAAGTTAAGTGCTTAAACATTACAAACCTGTTATGTCTGCCTTTCTGCGCAGTAAAACTGTAGAAAAATAAGACATAATAGCAAAGTTATATCCCAACATGGAACTTAGAGAGAACGTGCGACACCCTTGTCGGGTGCACCATAAAGAAAGAACAAGTACTTTCACGTGCCTTGTATTTTCTGAAAACGTTTGCTAAATAACGCATTGTGTAGTAAGTGCTCCGAGAATTTTCGGCGAAAAAACATAACATTTTAAAAGCTTATAAATATTGTTCACATCTTACCATTCGGTCGATTCCTAAAGAAAAGATAAAAACAAAATTGATTTAAATGAGCAAGAATCTCAGAGAGAGAGAGAGAGAGAGAGAGAGAGAGGGGGAGGGGTATAGTACAAATAATCCAAATTTCGACATGAGATACCGCTTTAAACATTTAGATCTAAATGAACCCCAGAATCTTGATCTAAATAAAATGGGCGCCATAATGAAATAAAATGAGATGCCGAGGTATTCCCTTATCTATTAATATTAATTTGCGCTAAGCTAAATAATAAACGAATAGGCTAAACAAAAGAAAAAAAAAAAAGAAAAACATATACACTAAAAAAAAAACTCGAATGTTGTTTCGGTTTCAGTTGTTGACGGTTGTCAACATTTTCTTTTTTCCCTTTCTTATTTGAAAAAAAATACTTCTTAAAATTAAAAAACTAATGCCCCCGTTCCCAACTTCACATTTTTTGCACCTACCTGCCAATTTTCATATATTTGACTTGTACTTTTTAAAGATTTTTCTGTTCGTTTATTTGTCTGCCTAGTTTAATTATGTACATAGATTATTGATATTATTTATTTTGCAATGTAATTTTGATTTTTTTTTTTTTCATAAATCATCACATTTATTTTTCGTTTCTTTTTTGACAATTCAGAACATATCTATACAGTATAGGCCTATATTCTCCAAACAGATAAAGCAAAGTCAATGGTTAATCAGAGCACCTTTTCAATTTTGTTTGTTTGTTTGTTTCATTTTGTTTTGTTTTGTTTTATTTTTTTTTCAGAGCATTGAATCATTTATGATCTGGGCGGAGTAATATTCCACGTTTTTTTTTTTTGTTTTTTGTTTTTTTTTTATTGTTTTCCTGCATTTGTGCATTTAAAAATCAGAACTTGAGTCTTGAATAAAGATGTTCTAATTTTTTTTTTTTACTTTGCAAGGGAATGGGTTTCTTTTCTGGGGAGAGAATATTTTTTTTGTTTTGATTTCATTAAGATTCCAGTTTGTTAAATTTTTTTTTCCGCTTTTCTCTGCGCTCTATGCTTTTTTTTTCTTTTTCATTGGATAGTATTAGAAAAAGTTAAAGTCTTTCATTTCTTATTCAAAAGGTCTTTTATTCCTTTTTTTAAGTTGATTGGTAAGTCTATTACTTCAACGTTTTTATCACACCTTCTGACACATGTTCTGATGAAATTCATATACCTTTTTCCTGTAAGTTTGAACTAATAATTTAAGTTATAGCTAAACAATCACATGTGACATGAAAATAGATTAAGCGTTTTTCGGGATTGGCTTTCTTTTACAGTACCAGAAATTGCGTTTAATTGCGTTGATTTGTCAAGATAAAAGCCTTGTACAGAATTTCACAAGTGGAATCTAGGAAACTGTTGTTCGCTTCATGTGGGTGACAGCGGAGATCATGCTAAAAAATAAAATATTCAGCGAGCAGTTATGACTATAAGCTTTCTTTTCATGTGTCATTTGTGCGAAAATGGTTGAATGTAAGACAGTTATGGCCAAAAAAGCAATATCTTTAGCCCGCTTTCGAAATTATATGTAATGCCTTTTTATCTATCAAAACCCTTTATGCGAGTTTTTGTTTTATCAACATATTTTATGATTTATATTTTATTTTAATATTCTTTTCTTTCTTTATTATCTCTCGCCATTTGTAATTGTTTCCTTTTTGGCTTTTTTTGTGGGAGACATTTGTGCTAAATGCTTTCCAAGAGCCATTGTAAAACCAAACGCGTAAAACGCGATATGTCAAGCTCGGCTTATACAAGCCAAATTTTTGTTACGTTTAAGTTTGTTTTTTTTTTTTATTTCTAATTCAACGGTAGACTATTTATTTTTCTCCATGTATGCATAAAACTATACTTTTCGTTTGAAACGTACACAATAAAAAAAATAGGGGAAATCTTTTTTTGTAGTTTCTCTTTCTGTTAATTTTCCAGAAAAAAATAGAAATGTAAAGAGGTCTTCCTCTATGACCAATACTTCATTTCACATAATATTGTTTGTGAGCGCAACAATAACAAGGTTTATCTATACACGAACGATCTTTACACTTTTTGTAACGTAAACACACAAATCGAAAATTCAACTGGAAACAAAATAATATGGACAATAGTGGGATACACAAGAAAATTAAGATGAAAACAGGTTTTGAATGCTTCTGATAATAATTCAGAATTATGACCCATGGGAAAAATAAATATAACACTAACAGCTGTAGCTTACTACTTAGCGTCAGATACTAATCAAATGATGCTTATTCATACCTGGAGGGCCCAGACATGAATTTTTTTGTGAGTAAATTAGATTGTGCCATGTTCATTCAGCTTCTGATGATATAATAAATGCTTTGTTATTTTTTTTAAAATCGGAGTGGGGGGGGGGTGAGGATGAATCAGATTTCGATTCTAAACTTCCGTTGAGCGTAATTCAAGACAAAAATATGGAAAAATACGAGGAAAACCAATATATATCCAATATTGTTTCGGGGTTCACTAAGGCTTCTCTACTAGAATGGCTGAGTGAGTGACACATCGTTGACGTCAACGGTTACGAGCATGATGTTTAGCAACAACAATTAGAAACAAGCTTGGTAAGCATCCATGGGGCATAATGACATTGACATGATGTTAGATCTCTCTGGCAATGAAGGCTTAGCTTTACAAAAGCTGGCAAGGCCAGCGAGAGGAGTGTGACCTTAGCCGTGAGACAGAAGGGACAATCAAACAATACAAGTATATAAAATCGTTTCTTTGGCTCGGGCTGTAAATATGTGCGAATGGTATTTTCCTATGCCTAATTTACACCTCTGCTCTATAGGAGAAATCCTCCTTAAAAATGGACTTTTTCAGCCTCAGAAGCAATTAAAAGGCATAATAATGAAAATATCCCAGGAAAGTTATTTCTCATATGGTCGAATTTTTTACAGCGCAATTCAATTTAGATATAAATCTCCACCTAAAAAAAAAAAAAGTATACATTTAATTCATTAGTAAATATATTGCTGCCATTGTAATAGCGTGGATAACAATATACAAAGCACACACTCTATGAATTACCCGCAATTACTCTTAAAATCCCAGCCAAATGGTCTAAGAATCGTTTTTTGTTAACATAGCAGTGCTTTTTTTTAATATCTCAGGCTTAACTAGAGACACATTCTTCATTGCATTCTATAAAATACATGACTCCTACTTATGGAAGGAAAACATCGATGCGATCTTTTCATTTGATTCAAAGGGAAATATTTACATTATCATCACAGCGCTTAAAAGACGAAAAATAGAGTAGGCTGATTAAGAGGATATTGCAGGACATGGCGGAAAAGGTTAACAACATCTGAGACCTTAAAGACGAGGTTACCCTAAGAGGCACGGTGAGAGGAAAGGAAGAGGTAAGAGCTTAAAGGGTGAACAGAACCCATTTGATGAGTCTATTTTTGAAATCTGTCTTGTATGTTCCGTTTGAATAAGCGCAATGCATCAAGTCTCAAAATTAGAGACACAAAGCGATAGCTGATATAAAGCTTTACTAGACTTACGACCCTATGTTCACGATGAGACTTATATGTCTGTTGCGTGATCCTCAGTGATCCACTAAACGTTGCAGAGGTAATTTCCTTGATAATGGAAACTTCTATTACCTTTTATTTGTCAAGATTATTTAACTATGTAATGTAATAAGAAAACGTTCCGCATTTTTTCTACAGATTTAAGTCCCATTGTAGATGGCAAATCAACTATAATATTGAAAAAGGAGAAAATGTATTTATACGTTTCGGAACAGCTGATATTCTTCCAACGCATATCTATAGCAAAAAAGTTCAAGTTTATAGATATTTGATACCATGGCTTTCTCCTACTTTGGTGTAGACAGAGGTTCCAGTTGTATGTCGTGTTGCTTGTTGATTTCAGCTTATTCTTCGTCTTTATTCATTTGGTAGATATAGTTGTTTGTTTGTACTTCTTTACGTGTTTTGCTTCATTTTTGTTAAATTTGTCTTTTTGGCTTTGTTTCCTTGCTAAAACTCGGAACTCGATGAATGAAACGCTTTCTCGTGATCAATTTGTCTTGAGTTTGGCATTCATTTCCTGGCAGCTCTCGACACCTGGCCAGCCGTGTCTAACCAATCCAATTATCTGTAACCATCTGTGCACGTGACCAGCCTGTATCTCACAGGAGCCATGATATTACATCGCACGTCACTCTAAAGTGTATTAAAAAGTTTAATGGCAAGGCAGGAGCATGGTTTTTCAGTTCTGATTTTTTTCAAACTTTCTCACTCTTTTAAGATCTGTTTTTCGCGTGAGTTTTTTTTTTTTTAGACATGAATATTTGTAGATTGTTTAGGAGTGTTCACAGTATTTGTGTTGTCTTTTTTTTATATAAAGGTTAAACTAGGATTTGAATTAGCATCAAGCTTTTGAGGTCTATATTAGTGTGTTTCCCGCCAAAACATTACAAGCTTTGTCTTCATACACAAATTTGATACGAACACTGCCATTGTTGTGAAAATAATAATTTTTATAGTGTAATGAACTAAAGCTCTACGGTCGTGGAAGCGTGAGAACTATTAAATTAAAATAGGTTTAGGAAATTCCTTGGCTTTTCTTCCCCTCTAAGCTTTGAAAAAATGGCTAATAACGTGATAACTAGTTATGAAGTATTTTGTTTGAGATTTTGTTTACGTATTATTAATTTGTCTTCCCCTTCTTCTGCAAGCACTGGATCTAAAATGGATACAGACGATTATGTTTTGCAATTCATTTCTCCGCTTTGATGCTCTCAAATATTACACTATCCAATTGTTTTCCTACTTCTCTAAATGCATCTATTGTTTTTGCTATTTATTTCTCCGCTTTGATGCTCTCAAATATTACACTATCCAATTGTTTTCCTACTTCTCTAAATGCATCTATTGTTTTTGCTTTTCCCGCCATTTTTGCCTTCTGTTGTTTTCTGGCAAGGACAATAACTCTAGACTTTTTTAATGATTCAATGGTATAAAAAGTGCTATATTGTTTATTCCATTTTATTACCATTTTCTTATTTTTAGCATAGATATTTTTTTTAATTTCTTCTACATGAATGATGTGCAGTCAAAGAAAATATGAAAACTGTTTCATACTTGTAAAGGAAATGCTCAACATTTAAATCCGTAAAGAAGATTACGACAAAAGTTTCCCTTTCAAATTAATGATTATAGTAAAACCTGTAAGATAAAGCCGAGAATATTAATTCTAACTAGCTCAAAATGTCCATGCTATTGAATTTCGACAATGCTTTACTGTTTTTCTTTCAAACGCAAAGGATGGTAATTCTCACATAATGGTTATGCAGTCAAAGGCTCATATCAAAGCAACATAATGCTCAACTTCAAAAGAAAAGTAAACTTAAAGCAGTCCTGAAAATGTTTATAATTATAGATAATTCGTATATTGTAGGTAGTATATATAGTTATAGATAGTTCGTACATTGTGGGTCACAGTCTTTAGCTAAGTATATTTTATGCAGCCCAATACTGTAGCACACAATCGTTTCGTTTTCACTCGCATGATTAAAAAAAAAAACTGAAGTGAAGAATATTTTGTTTCTTCGCTTTAGAAATGAGATATCAATGGGCTTGAAAATTTTTAACATCTGTTTTGTTGTTTCTATCTATTTATAACTTTTTTGAAAAGGACATTTATTCCCCTTACATTTCGATAACTCTTCTGTCTATCCTGTTTCTATCTAATACCTGCTTTTTCCTCATTCTGGAGGCATTTTTAATATCACAGAAATAAGAAAAAGATATCTTATTGTTTTTTTCTTTCAATCATGATTCAATCGAGTCATTTCTTTATCAGCTCTAGGTTCTTTTTAGTACCAACAAATAGGTGAATGGAACAAAATCCAAAAAATGGAGAGTAAGAATGGACCTTGTCAATACTATTTATGCCTAATAAACAAATTATGCGAATATTTTCATGAGATTTAATAAAGTCTGTGATCATAGATGTTTTTTGTTTCTAAAATACCCTGATTATGTTTAAAAGTCTTCATAGCTCAGTCTCTTTACTTCAGTCCTGGGTCTAAAGCAGATTCAAAGCGAGCCTTAAAGCTTGAGATCATCAGAGGTAGTGAGGAGGATTTTTATGGTAAAAACGCTTTCAGCATTCACAAAGGTTGTTAGCTTTTTTATGTACAATTCTTAAAAGTTCAAAACAGACTAGTCATTTATTTTACAAGCTTCTCCAATTGGTGATACAATTCTCAACTTTTTTCCTCTCGTTTGCAGAGATCCTGGGAAAGTTGACAGGCTTTTTGGTAAATAAGATCGATTTTACCTGTAAAGGTGCGTAAGCTACACAGCAGTGTAATCTTTTTTTTTTTTTTTAATGTGTCCTCCTACAGCATAATTGCTAGAGTATGAGAGTGTAAAGGTAAAAACATAAATGAGGAATTTTTCGTCTCTACAGACTCTAGTTCTGTTTTTCATTTTTTTCAAAATCTTCTTAAAAGATATTTTTTTCCCGGTGGACTTTTTACCTACTATATTGTTTTACGTATGATAGATTACAAATGGTTTGGCTTTACTTCATCCACTTTATGAGGGCTGTGTGAGAAAAAAGACGGATAAAAAAACTAAGATTATTATGCTACTTGGTCTACACACATTGTATTCCTCCTAAATACATGCATTTTATGCCTTTTTTTCGCTTCTAATGTTATTGAACTAGACCAACAAATAAACGAACAGGGTAATACCTCGTATAAATACAAACATACAAAGCTATGAACATTGGTCGGTAAGAGTGCATTGACATAATGCAGTTGAGATAGGCACATTATTTTATTTTTTTTGTTTATTTTTTGAGTAGTATTTGTTTCTAAAAAGGGGGAAATGGAAATTTTAACAAACGCCTGCGATTGAAATCGGACACCTTTCAGTTGGGTGTGCATGTTTTACCCTGCCCTTTTAGTTTTTAGCCTAGCGAAAATATGAAAAGATAAGGGCAGCTTATGAAAATACCTCGGCATTTAATTTTATTTCATACGGCGCGCATGTTATTTAGATCTGGATTGTATATATTTATATTTTAATGTTTAAAGCGGCAACTCATGTCGACATTTGGGTTATTTGTACTTTTTCTTCTCTCTTTGTCTCTCTGACACTCTCTCTCTCTCTCTCTCTCTCTCTCTCTCTCTCTCTCTCTCTCTCTCTCTCTCTCGGGGGCGTCGGTGGCAGAGTGGCTTGTGAGTCCGCCCTGAGATCTGCAGGGACCCTTCTGTCGCGGGTTCGAGCCCCGCCATCGGTGTCCCGGCCTGACGGAGGGCCTTAAAGCCTGAGATCACCTTGTTGTGGTCTGGCTGTATACAAAAACTCTCTCTCTCTCATTCTCTCTCTCTCTTTTCTATGAATTATGGTGTTGCGGTTTCACCCAGCCAGTAGAACTGGTTATACAGCAACTAGTTGTTTTTTTTTTTATTTGTGGTTTTGTACCAGTTTACTAGTCGGGGAAAAACCAAAAGCAACGTTTTGATGATACTTTCAGATCACTTGTTACGCACTTTAGATCTGTGAAAAAACCAGGCATCATCCTTACGAATATTAAGTAGAAATACACCAAGGCATATTTGATGCGATCTCATTAAAAGACAGCTTTGAAACATAATGAAAGGATGATAATTATTTATGAGTAATGAAAATATTTATATAAATACATAGGAAAGATAAACCAAGTTAAACAAAAGTGCGTTCTAAAACGTCAAATAAAAATATTCGTTATCTTTTAGCCGACAGCTTTTGGCTCAAGAAATGCATAAAGGCAATCTAATAAAGGAGATCATGAACAATAGTAGTGTACAGAGAAACATGGCACACATCCAGTTCTAATATGCTTGTATAGTTCGATACTCAAGCCAAGCAAAAAGATTTGTTCGTTTTTTGTTTAGAGGAATGAGCTTCAGTGAGAGTTTTGCCCGTTTTTGTTTTTTTTTCTAAATGTTCCAATAAATATTTCGTACTTTAAAAATGGCTTTTCTTATTTAAAACAGATTGTTTTGTGGTATAACATAGAATGAGACTCCCATATAGTCCATTCAGATTTTAAATGTAGAAGTCAAAATGCCATACCTCGAAAAGACAACCAGAAATCGTTAGTGCTTAGCTGTAAGGGGTGAAAATAGAATGATTGGGGCAGAGTATTTTGTTTCTCTATAATCTCACCCTCTATATGAAGGGTCATTCCCATCTACAAATAAAACGGCCGATGGAAGAACCTTTAGGCCTGAACCGTCTTACTGTTTTTCCATAGCGTGATGTGAATGGTAATTTATAAGTAGTCTTCATCTCATAGTTTATATTATAAAAAAGAATTTATAGCTATTTGCATGGCATATTAGCTTGTTATCTTAAGATCTATAAATGCGTATTTCAAAAAAAGGTAAATGTGTGCGTCTTTGTCTGTCTGCCAAGTTTCAAAACTCTTGAGAGAAAATGAAGACAACTTTTGAAGACTTCTAACTTTATTTCTCATGTATAAATGACCTTTAATGATAAAAATAATTTCAACTGTAGCAGTTCTCTACAGCAATCTAAATTATTCATTTTAAAGTGATTGATTGTTGAACGTGCTTTCGAGGCGGCAAATTATGATGATAAAGGTGCAATTGACACCACCTGTTTTTTCATTAACGGTATAAACTGAAGTTTTGTTGTATTTTTTTTAATTACAGCATGACAAATAAATAAACTACTTCTGCTTTGGTTTAACATTTTATAGATACTAAGTCATTTTGCTTACAATTTAATATTATCGGAACCTTAGGACGTTTTCTATTCATTTTAAAGGTTCCATGAACGATTCGGAAAAAAAACTTTCAATTGAGATGGTCTAGTATTTGATTTCAAAATCATTGCAGAAAGGAGGTCATCTGCAATGGGCGTGCTGCATCTCTAAAAATAAATAATATTGGCCTACACTTGATAACATTAAACTTTTATAGAACTAGATAAAAACATCAAGTGAACGATTTCCTACACAACTGATCGTTACAAACTCCACCAAATAGCGAAAAAAAAACGATCTCACATAGAGCAACACGAAACTCATATTATCGGAATAATAAGAATAATATTTAACTGACATCTAAAATTTCACTTCAGCACAAGTAACACAGCAACAATAATTTCAGTCACATAACAATAGGCTCGGCTTGCACTGTATACATCCGAAATTTGACTGATATCCTCATAGCTGTGCGCAGATCAAAAAAAAAATCTCTAAACATTTATTCATTTGCAGAATAAATCATCAGACTTTCAAAAGAGACAAACCAAACTCAGATAATATCACTCGCATGAAAAGCCAGGCTCGCATCGTGCTCGATTAGCTTTTCAAAAACAAACGGCAAAAAAATCAACCCAATATCATTCACTATTTGGATTATCAGAATAAGTGTCACTGCCAGAAACTGCATCTCCTATAACAATAGTATTATACGCATGTCATATTGTACTGTATTCAATGATAATAAAAAAATCTATTACCTGCTACATATTCCATTTCTAGAAATCTATCTTTTTTGAATATTATGAATATGATTTTATCGTTTATTTTCAAATAGTTTCATCTCGCTTTTGTACTCTAAGCAATCTTTTTATTTCTAAAAGCAATAAAAATGTTAATCATAATATTACGTTTCTCAATATAAACAGAATATCTGGCGCCTACATGGTGATTAAAAAGGAAAAGTGGCATGTCTGCAATCTGACATGAATTCATCATTTTCCAGACAAACACTTCATAAAGCCAAATTTTGGATTTTAGGTTTCGCTGGTTTTTCATGTTTTTCTTATTACCTGCAAATTTGATAGAACTGGAGTAATCACATATCAGGGCTGTATTTCGATATTTAGGAGTTTTGGAAATTTTTTTCATCATGTTCTCATTTTTCTCGGAGTTTTCTGCTAAAATTCCTATTTTAAACCTTTTTTCTCTGCATTCTGTAGGTCTTACCGACCTAGAGCCGGAGGGCGATGCCCTTGAGATGGTGCCCAGGGATCCTCGCCAATAATTGTCACTCGATGCACTTATGCATTTTCCATTTCTGTAACATATAGCAGTAACAAAAATTGAGCCATAAACATGTCAACTTATACATTCGCTTTTTTTAAAATCATGTTTGAAATATGTGCTACATGTCATTTAGTTCTTAGAATAGGTATATTATATTATTTGTCCGATAAGCAGTGTTTTTCAAATATTTACTTTTCTGTTTTTAGTTCTTATTTCAGCTAGTTTCCTTAAAAAAATTTAATACATAAGAATTTACAGTGAATAAGAATCGAAAATTGCGTAGCTTGCATCGCCACTCGATTTAGCGAATTATCGTCATCATTAACATCATAATCGTCGTCGTTGTCGTCGTAGTCATACTCTTTAATCGTTCTTCAAGGCGTGTTAGTGAGGTGTCTTCATCTGATTGCCTGCTCCTTAATGGTTTAAGTTAACGCCTGATTCAATTAAAAGTACAAAATTGCTCACATCATATTTTTAATCTTTTTGTAGGTACTGCAGTTTAAAGCAAAAACGCCGGTGGCATCTATATATATATATATATATATATATATATATATATATATATCTTTTAATCATATACTCATATTATACTGCATGTTTTGATAGGAAATAATTTATGTAAATAAGAATGTTCAAGGTACGCTCTGACCAATATATACAATATATATACATTATGTTGTAAAAAAAAAATTTTTTTTCATCAAAAACCGAACAGCTGAAATGGCAAAAGTCGATTTGGCCCTATGCTGCAAACTGACCTATAAAGTCCTTAATTCGAAATACAGATCGCATGTTTAGACTAACAGCGACCAAGGTATATTAAAGGTCAGAGTTGTTGAGACATCAACAACTGTGTGCGCGTTTGTGAATTAGAATGATTATTCTCTGAAAATGCATTGTAATTTTATTCAAGTACATTGTTATTAGATGCGCATCCAAGATATCTGAGGATTTAAACATTGCCTCTTTCTTTTACCTGGCTCAAAATCAGTAAAGCTAGCAATAATGTTTTCTCCAGGCCAGTGTTATAAAAGAGGGAGGGCGGAAAGGCCTTTCCCTGGATGAGACGGAATGAAAGGATAATGCTCTCATGCCAGACAATCTGTCTATGAAATAAACCTTAACCTGAGAGAAAACTGCTCTGCTCAACTTGATTAAGTTTTAGGGAAGTCTTCAGGAGGAAAAAAAACGTTTTCTTATTTTCTACGATCTACTTCCTAATGCATCATTCTTTTTCCTCTATATTACTGAAATAATTCTATAAAATTCCACATTCTTTGTTTCTGTCGGAAGGTAAAGTTTCTGCAAACGTCTTATTTCCAGAAATAGTTGTAGTAAAAGAAATGGAATATTTTACAATACATGTAAAACCAATTGTTAAAGTATTCAGAATAATTATTTGCTCACATAGCTTCTGTTAAAACAATTGTTTTAAAATGAGACAAAAAGATGAGTGTTCGAATAAGGCTTTTATAACTGCGGTGCATTGATATTGAGACCATGCTCTTTAAACGAAAACGTCAGTAAAAAGGACGATAGAGGGCATACAAAATTGATGACCCGATAAACGCCTCAACGCACCTTGAGGAAGTGCTAGAAAATATTTCCTTTTTATTCATTTCAGTTCAAAATGCACGTTGAATAATTTGATGAAATAGAAGCGACTTCAAAGATCATTTCTGGCTTTGTTTTTAATGACAGCATGAGATGCTTCTTACGAATGAAATCTTTTCACATTCTTCATTATACATTTACGTCAATTTCTGGAACGTTTGTTTTTTTTTCTTTTTTTTTTTTGTGAAATTTGTCCAAATTTGGTCTGCTTAGCTATTCTGTCAAAATAATACATTCATAGCAATTAAAATATCAGGATCAACACTGTTTTTGAATATTTTAAAGTCATGTTCTGTTTACCTTTGGTTTCAAATGAAAGTTTCCTTCTCTCTCTCTCTCTCTCTCTCTCTCTCTCTCTCTCTCTCTCTCTCTCTCTCTCTCTCTTTCTCACTCTCTCTAGCTCGCTCGCTCGCTTGCGGGTTTGAACCCTGTCACCGGTGTCCTGCCCTGACAGAGTGGTTCGAAAGCCTGCAGTCATCTTGTTGTGGACTGGCTATGTCCAAAAAAAATCTCTCTCTCTCTCTCTCTCTCTCTCTCTCTCTCTCTCTCTCTCTCTCTCTCTCCAGCTATTTATCTATCTATCCATCTATCTATCTTTCTGTCTATCTACCTATCTCTATCTATCTCTCTCACTCCACCATCTTTCACTAATTTTCATTTGTTTATATCTCTTTGCTATCGCTAGTTCATCATTAAGAATTTTTCATGTTCTCTTTTCTCTCTCTTTACCTCTCTTTCTCTCTCTCTCTCTCTCTCTCTTTATTTCTTTTTTTCATTTTCTTTATCTATTTCACTCTCTATCTATTCAGTTATCTCTCAATTATCTTTACTTGTATTCTTTTTTTCTTTCCTATTTTTTGCCTCAACTCCTTCATATATTTTTTATCCGCGTTACTGTCCTTCTCTGTGGTTCCCCTTTTCTTGTCTTCTCATTGCTTCTGTTCACTTTCTTAGGCACGCACCATTGCTGTTGTGCTATTCCCTTCAAGCCAAGAACTCAATAAAGAGGTGATTATGGTGTGAAATAGAATCTTAATCTAATCAGATTTACAAATCAATTCAATAGAGGTTGAAGGCAGGCTTTAGCAGAATGTTTTCAGAACGTAGACTAAGCCGGATTGTATATTGCATCTACGTAGTATACGTTTTGGCAGAGAATAAAACTCAGAATGTCAGTCAAGGTAGAATCTACTTCAAAATATTTTGATTCTTTTTCAGCACGTCTGCGCGACATACTCTTCCGTGAGGCAAGGGAGAGAAGTGAAACAATCTTTTAAAATTGTTTGTTTGTCAAGCGTTATGCCCTTGATCTTTAAAAAACGAGGGATTCCCAAAGTTATTTCTCATCTGCTACACTTCAATATTACATTAAAACTTATTAAAAAAAAAAAAAAAGTTATATTTTTGCATATACTTCATCCTCTGATACAATGAGAGAGAAATCTTGTTAAACATATGGAATACGTTTTCCCTTTGCTATTAAAATTCGTTCCCCCTACAGTGATGGAGAGTATTTCATAAAGATCACAGGAAAATTGTGTAAAACGTGTTTCTATGTATTTTGCGTTGAACTCTTTACGGCGTTTTTATTTTTTTTTTTTTCGTGAAAAATACTATTTGAAGTTATGAATTATGTCCTGGTGGTTGAAAACCATAACCTTTTATTTTCTTTCTACAGATGAAATCCACCTCTCAGGTGTCTTTCTTTCTTTACCCTCACAGTTTTTATCTTGATACTTCTGGTCAGAAATGCTAATTTTGTCTCAGTTATCGGTCCCTTATTTCAGAACTTGCAAAAACAACAGCATTTAAAATTCAAGAACTTAGTAATGGAACTATTAAGCTATTTAATGAAACGTATGGATCAAATTATTTGTTTTTTAGTATGAAAATGTAGTACTTGATTATTATTCTCCTCCTTCTCCTCCTCCTTCTCCTCCTCCTCCT
>BLXT01005153.1:392291-402923 GCA_019648995.1 Plakobranchus ocellatus
TGTAGACACTGGGCCATGAGATTCCAATTGCCGCTCAGATAACCTGGGCAATGTAAAACATTATAGTCTAATTTTCACCATACTCTATAGATACCCCAATTTTATTCAAATTCTGGTTCATATTCACAATGAAGTCACAACAGTCCAGATAAAGTTAAAACTGACGGGCGATAAAATCTCACCCAATCACTTTTAACAAAAATCAAAAACTCTTGTTCGCCTTTGTACGAGGTCCATTCTAAAGTAAAGTTTTCTTTCTCTATATCTTTATAACTCATGAACTAAATGGACTTGAACAACAAGACTTCGCATGTCTCTAGATATATTGGCCTCAAGAAAAAATTGCGTACAAGTAATGAATGTTTATGAAAAACGCTTCCTTTTCTATTGCCTGTTAAAGCAATGGCCGGCAAATATGTATGCTCAGAAAATGAGGGAATCTTTCAAGATACACGATATTCGTACTGAAATAAAATTTTCAATTCTCTTGGGTAAGTCAGCCACTGAAATATCAAAATGCTCTTGAAGAACACGCCCCTTCCATTTGAACAACCAGAAAGTGGATGAGAACCATTTCATAGGGCGCTTTGACATGAGCAAAAACAGCCGGTCTGGGAGGCCTCTCACAGCTTGGGGTCGCCGCTGTTCAGCAATCTTTAGCAGAAGACGAAAGTCGTGTTAAGAGATTGTTGAAGATGTGCTGATATCCAAGTCCTCGGTTCATAGAGTTCTTGCGAAAAACTTTTTTTTTAAATGTTCTCCAAATGGGTTCCTCACCTACTGGCACCAGATCAAAAAGATCGCAGGGTCAGATCCTCAAGACAATTCATTCGAAGGTTCCAGAGAGAGCAAAACAGATTTTTCGATTGAATTGTCACTAGAAATAAAATGTAGGTTTAGTCATGGAATCCGGAGACAAAAAGACAGTCTGCTGAGTGGAGAGACAGGAATGAACCTCGACCAGAGAAAGCACGTCGAAAGCAGGCGTCTCTGAAGGTCATGCACGTTGGTTTTTTTTACACACCGGAATTGTTTTTTCGATAGTCATTTCCTACGGGCACTTCAGTATTACAAAATAGTTATACTTGACAAATTGAGACCGACAATGAGTAAAAAGCGACCAGGACTCTTACAATCTGAAGGACTCTTGCATTCTCGATAACGAGCCAGTGCGAGTGGCAGAATGCTCACCGAGCTGCTGGACGAATATGAGTTGTCGGTGTTGGATATCTATGTTATACGCCTGATCTTGCTTCATGTGACTTCTGGCTCTTTAAAAAGATGACAGAACACCTTCGTGATACATATTGAGTCAGAGGAAGATATTATCTTCGTGACGAAGGAAGTCATTAAGCAGCTGGACAAGCATTCATACGTCACGGCCTTTAACAGCTGGTTACAGAGGATGCAAACGTGCATGGACAATGGTTATTGTTGCATTAGGTAGAGCATGGAATGAAGGTAATTTATCATAAAAATCATTGTTCTAGTCCATTTAGGTCATGAGTTATTAAAAAGGGAAACTTGCTTTTGCAATGGACTCGAAGATAATCTAATTTCTAATTCTAACAGGCCTTTATAGCCTAAAACATTTAATTTGTCTAGATTACATTATTACATAAGAAATAGGAGTTTTGATCAAGTATGAGTCTATGATCTTGTTTCATTTCGACCACGAATCAAGTTTCAAAAGGTTGAAAATGACATGAGTTCCATACTAAGAGTTTTGGTTAACGAAAAGATGGCTCCTATTTTGTACACGTATGCTTTTATGTGTGTGTAATCTTTTTGGGTACCATTTTGACAGTTTTATTGCACATACGTCGTTTTAACCAAGGATCTAAATTTTTGCATGAGCCGAAGAAAAACAAGACTTGCCAATACCCACATTAGAAAAAAAAACATAGATATTAGACTGTTTTTTCAAATTGTTATATCACAATATAGCTAGTAAATAATGTAAAAAAGGACACATATCTGTGCATCACTTCTCTTATTTTTAAAAAATTTTATTCGATTTGGATCTCATCAACTAAAACTCAGCCGTCGCTTTAATTTGAAAGTATTTGGTGTCCATAATTTTTCAAAAGTTTTAAAGATATCTTTGCTTTTGAGCAAAAACATTGTTATTTCTATGAACAGGCTTTTAGTAAGCTTCAAAAATGTCCACAGTTGACAAAAACTGCTTTCATTTCATCAATATTATCATGGACTATCAATTTTCAGATATGATCGGATGTACATTATCAAAAGCGAAAAGCTGATTGATCATAATATCTTAGCCAGGCCGCCATAGCTCACCAGATTTATTTGGGCCTTGAGGCGGCAACAAGCAAAACAAAAGTTTTGCTTATTTGCAAAAAAAATTTTTGACAAAAGTCATTTTAACATTTTTCCCCCTCAGAACAATTTATGCAGGCGTTCTTTTTCGTATGTGCATGTTTAAGATATCTTTGGGGACAAACAAAACTGCAAATTCATTAAAGGAAATATTTGAAGGTATTCATAATGAGATTTACTGTACAATCATGACGCATACATCCATCTGCCCAAAAGAGTTTCTGTTAACATCTTTTGAGGGTATTATAAGGCTTTTGCCACTTTCCATAAAAACATCGAACCTTTTTCGATTCTATGAAAAGGCTACAATAATTCAGGAAAATCCAGGTTTCAAATGTGCACTTCAAAATAATTGTACGATGTAGAAAGATGGCAACAACTACGTAATTGGTCAAAAAGGCAGGTTAAAACAAATCTGTTTATCTTCATCCGAGAGGGTCTCTACTAGCACAGGTGTTTTTTTTTTAGAGGGAGCAACAATCTTTTATGCTGATCAAACTGAAATCGTCTCGAACGTCTAATATAGAAAACCGAAAATAACGCTAAACGCATTGGCAAAATCATTGGTATTGACAAAAGCCTTGTTTTAAATGACAATGACGATGACAATTTATCTATTCTATCACAGCAAAAACAAAAATAATATTGAATAGGATGGAAGCATCCTTCGTCACCACTACTCAAAAAATCCAAAACTCGCCATTTGCGGAAAAATATACTGTAAGGGTTTTTGTTTGATGTGAAAGGCGTATTTTCTGTTCAAAGAGACATTGTCAAAGTATCCATAAACTATGAAATTTTTAACACAGAGAGAGGCTGTGTGTCGCCTGGGACCAGGACGTTTGACCCAAGGATGTCATCTTATAATATTATAACATGCGCTGGAGTCATCGCAGAATCGTACAGAAGGTTGATCTTCCTTCTTCCTATTTCCATTTGTTTTCACCTAAGTTGTTGATTCATGACAAGGGCCTTGTGGAGCTTCGGTCGTTAGATTTAAAGTTCTTTAGCGATTTTGAAAAATGCATTGAGGGGATGTGAAACATCAAACAGCTGTGCACATTTTTTTCTCTGCTCCACATTCAATTTGTAGCCTTTCCTTGTTAGGTCTGGGATGGTCCTCATGATCATGAATATTCTGGTCGTTTGTTTTCGCAAAAACAATATCTCGTGCATTTTTTTTTCTTACATTGAGAATCTCCTATAGCAATCCTATCCTTTTTTTTTTAATCAATTTTCAAATTGGTTTAATACATCAACAACCAAAAGTATATCACATTAATAAAATTATCATAATCATATAATCAAAATGTCATTAAGTTCCACCCGGACATCATGAAATTTCTTGTGAATTGACTCCAATATTTGCAAAACGGCTCCTTAGTAGTGCTGGAGTCAAAACTCCTCTTAAGTCTACGAGGGCTTGCTTTTAGGATTTTGAATAAGTTTTTTGTCAAAAAGTAAACAAAAATTTACATCTTAGATTTTCTTTCTTACTCAATCGAGTTACCTATTTTTTTAAACAATGATTTTCTGCATTGAACATTCAAAGTCCATCTAAGTAATCTGTTTCTGTGATTCAAACATCTTTTGACAGAAGAGGGGGGCGAGGGGGAAAACAATTTGTAATATGTGAAAACAAATACCTCATAAGTGCTCATTATGCTCCTGAATCGCTTGATTTTCCTGGATAATAAAAATAATTGACGGACTCTATCCCGTACTATACATGTGCAGTAATATCCAACAGTTCTCTGGCATGTAAAATTGCAAAAATGTTATTCGAACAAGTTCAAAGGCAAAAAATCAGAGAAATGATAGGGGGTACGAGGCTGCAAGCAATACACATACATAAAAAAAATGGTCACGAAAATGAACATTTATTTAAAATCTTGAGGCAACCACAGTCGCCACAGAGAGCAAGTTAATTTAAGACATGAATAGGTATTCAAGGACGCTGAAAGAGACAAATCGTTTATTGTTTATCTTTACTTACAATATTTTGAAACTGTTTCAGATAAATTGAAACAAAAGTAAGATCGTTATGAAAGAGAAAAGGACATAGGACGCGGTAAAGGGAGAGTGGCGCAAAATAAATCGGAAAAGGAGAGGGCAGGACAAGGGGACAGAGGGAGTAGCACGTGAAAAAGAATGTCGTGTTTCAAGAGGGAGAAAAAGCTAAAGGAAAAGTAAAACTAAAACAAAAAAGAAGAGAGATTAGAAGAACGGGAAGAAGAAAAGTGAAAAAAGGCAGAAGCAGAAAGGTAAAGCATCAGAAGGAGAAAAAAAAGGTAAAAGATAAAAGATGAGGGTTGATCAAATTTGCAGTTCTGGTTTTTTCTCTTCTTGTTTTCTTTTTTTCTTCTTCTTCTTTTGGCTAAGCATCATCTT
Organism: Plakobranchus ocellatus; assembly: GCA_019648995.1. Taxonomy (NCBI): domain Eukaryota; kingdom Metazoa; phylum Mollusca; class Gastropoda; family Plakobranchidae; genus Plakobranchus; species Plakobranchus ocellatus. The sequence goes on from BLXT01005153.1 coordinate 397,023, forward strand.
TTTTTTGCTCAAATAGTTTTTTCAACTTCCCAAAAATTTGGCTTTATTCTTTTATCGAGATAAATAATATCAGTGAAGCAGAAGAGTCAGAAACAATAATATTTCGCACCAATAATCAAAGTAATGCTATCCTAATAAATAATTGAATAAAATCATAACAACTCATAATTTCGAACAAGTTATCAGTTTGATACTCACATGAAGATAGTTCAAAACTAGTTGATCGATTGTGCGACACTGTCGCGGTTTTTTCTTGTCGTAGCATTCAACACCTGCATTTGGAGAATAAATAGAAAATATTGAGAATAACTCTGTTTTCTTCCGTCCTCAGCCGAAATACATTGCTGAGTTAAGGTAGGTAAAAAAAAACATTGTTGTAGGTTACTTGTTAATTTGAGTTAGTTTTACTTCAATTATCTATGCTACCGTTGGTTTCCTATTCTCTTGTCTGAAATTATGCGTAAAAAGAAAAGTATAAGAATAAACCGCAACACAATGGGGGTACAATGGTGTAGATTGAATATTAAAGTCTACCTCAAAAAACAAAAAAAAAACCTTTCAAATAGCGGTTTTAAAGACCGGGCAAATTAGCACTTACCGACCAAGTTTAAAAGATCACATAACATGTTGCTCTTAACCTTGATATCTAAGGGTGTCGTGCTATGAGAGAAAGAAAGTGGCAGTATTTGATGATAAGATTTTTTTCAAAAAAAGAAGACGAAGAAATAATGTGATGTAGTACCTTTCTTGTTGATGAACCTGTGTTACGCAAAGAAGCTAGGAATAAAAAAAAAAAAACATAATGTTTGATCGATACTATTTTGAATATAGAATGATAAAAAGAGAGAAATGGTTCGATTTCATTACAAAAGATAGCGCAATGCTTGGTGATATTTCAGTGTAGTGACTTTATTTTTTACTTATATTCTATTTGGATTATTTTAATGCCACCGAGCATATTTACGATATACATTCTTATATACTTTAGAACTAATTTATAATTGTTTTCACACGCCCGGACAAAAAATACCTTTTCCCAATGTTTATTAGTTTGTTTATGCCGTAGGCATGAATTTAATTTTTTCAATACATTTATATATATATATATATTCAATACATTTATGTATATATATCAATATCAGGCCTACCACACAAGAGATGGAGAAAGGTTCACTTCCAAAAGCCAAGCTTTGTAGTTTTCATCAAGCATGATATCAAATCCAAATATTTCTGGTGAAAATGGGCAATAAAATGTTATAATGTTCACAAAATTTGCAGATATCATAATTCCATTGTATTTTTATAAGAAATCGTTTACGTTTCTTTTTTCTAATGTAAAGTAATAAGAATAAGAAAAAACATAATGGTAAAAATAAGAACAGCAACATCAACAATAATAATAATAATAATAACAACAACAACAACAACAACAACAACAACAACAGTAATAATAAAAAGCACATCTAAAGTCGTAAATTTTATTGGCAAGTGAATAGAGACAGCTGGCCTATCTTGTATTCATGATTTAAGAATAGATAAGAGAATCGGGACTGTGAGGAAAATGGAATATATTACAACGATCTCATGAGACTTTAATAACATGCATAATGTTGTCAGTTTCATTGACAGATGAAGCGTAATGTAAACCTTGAACCTCTAGCGGTATCTCTAGCTGTATCACGTACCAAAGCAGTTAGAAAGAGAGTGTTGATATATACGGCAGCCTGAAGCAATTTGTTTCTCCGCGGCCAGAATTGTCTTGACGATTAAATCCTCAATTTCAAGCATCAGCCCTGATAGATTTTGAAAATTGTGCGTGAAGGCAGTGTAAAAACAGTGAAGAAAGGATGTGATAATTAAAATTTACATTTGTCGAATTCACGGAGAAAAGTTTCTGTTAAACTATCGCCATCTTCAATGTTATTCAAATGAAGTAAGAATAATTATGATTTTAAAGTACTACCCCGCTCATTCATATTACTCAAGGGCTTCAATACAATCCTCTGAATTCACATTTCAGTTTATTTATTTTTTTGCTTTGTTCTGTTTTGTTTTTTTAAGGAGGAGTGGGGGGAGGATTTGGGCGTATGTTTTTTTTTCTTTTAATTCCTTAATTAGTATTAACTTTGTAATTACTGTATTGTTATTGGCTGTTTTATTAATTATATATATATATATATATATATATATATATATATGTATGTACGTATATATGTATATATATATATATATATATATATATATATATATATATATATATATATATATATATATATATATATATATGGGGGACTGCTTTTTTAGTTTACACGACTTATCGCAATATAAAATTGCCAAAGCATGAAAGCATCTTAATGTTTCGCCAACCTCACCGACAGTATCGATTCCATTTGCCTGAAAGTATCGAAGAAGTGCGCTCAATGTCCATTTGCTGCCAAAATCCTCAATCGAAGGGTCATCGTTTCTTGATTCAAGTAATAAAATCATACAATACTTTTGATGAATAACATTTTTCCGATAAACTAAATTATTTGCATCGTATATTATTTTTCTATACTTTGAAATTAAAAAATATATATATATAAATTTTGTTGGATCAATTTTAAATTTTTATAGAGACATGAAATAATTTTTATCTCATTTTGGTATTCCCTGCCGGGTGTCGTAATACCGTCAAATTATATGATTCAGTGGGTTTTTTTTTTTTTTGTTTTGTTTAATGGATAAGATTTTTTTCCTTATATCACTTCTCATCTTCATGACGCAGGTTGTTTTAGATTCTGAAACTGTGTAAATAATATGGAAAGAAATTTCTGTCTTTTATTCATGTTACATTTAAAATTATTTTATGGTCTTTATTATCATTATTTTATTTGTGTTTAATATGACTAAATTGTTGTTGTTGTTGTTGTTGTGTGGATGTGTTTGTGTTGGATTTTTTTTAGATACTCACAACATTTTATCCATAGTTTGGGGGTTTCTTTAAAGTGCTTTGGAAATACCTTTATAGCAAAATGCAAAAAAAACGCTACATCATGCAAAGAAAAAAGCATACGCATTTGTCAGCGTTAAATTTTGTTTTCACCATCCTTCATGAATACTTTATTGGATTTGAGGAATGTTGTCAATCACATATAACGAATTTTCATATTATAAGAGAGGCAATCTTTTATGATTGTCTTCATGAATGGATTGTTTTTCTTTTTGTCATCGTTATGAGAGTCTTTTTACCTACTCATTTCGCATTCCACAATACTTGGGGCACTTACTTAATGTAATTCCCACTGTTCACGTTTATGCTAAAATTGGTGAGATGCATACGGAGAGCATGTAGATTTGCGTTGTCATTCCGGTACTTGACCGTAGCGAATCTGGTCAAACCTTCTTGATAAATGTAGATAACCAGAGGTTTGAACGATGTCACGAGCACGTAGATTCGCAAGTCAATTTTGTAGCCTGGACAAAAATAAAAAGATAAAGCGCAGTAGGCTACTTTGGTCTTTCTTTTTTCTTGGGACATTCATCCTTAGATCGCTTCACGTTGCCAGATTCTTATGCCATTATGTGAAAAATATAGAACAAAACTAAACTTCATGGTAGAAAATACTTTTTAAAAATTATTTCAATATTTAAAATTGTGAAATGAATAGTATTTCTATTTGAAATATGCAGGATATTCTGGGCATATCTTCATTCAGTTATCAAGTATATAATATAAAGGTGCTAGCTTAATGATTTTTCTGTTTGCACATAAAAGAAAAACAAATACGCCCTATCATAATAAAGAAATAGCCAATTGTACTATATTTCATACTTTGTTTTAATATAACATAGTTTAAATTAAAAAGATACGACAGGTGCCAACTAAAAGTTATACTCTTACAAAATAAAAGTACAATCGCGATAAATGTATTCGAGGGTTTTCTTTTATTGTTTTAACTTCTCAAATAAAGAAAATTAAAACAGAAAATGTTCATTTACCGCTTGTTATACTAAAACAGTATTTACACCCATCAGTTCTTGCTGATTAGGACAAATTAGATATGCTTATCTAAAAAAAAAGGAATTGACTTGTCAATTGTTAGGGTCTAATTCAATGATGTAGCTGCAATTATTTTGTTTCCGTTGACTTACAGAGATAGTAAAAAGGGTAATTCAACTTATTATCACAAAATAACTGCATGTTTTCTCAGAGAAGAAAGACTTCTTTATGAGACCATAGACAGAAACTAGGACGAAAAGAAAGCAACGTATTGGCGTTGAGTTTTTTTTTTCTTTTTCTGACAAAACAATATAAGATAAAACTATTTTGCAAAAAAAGCTTATTCATAACCCAGAGACGATAATCAGATTTGAGTGGAGCTTTTTATATTATGTAAATAATCCTTTTGCCTATCATTTTGCATATTTATCATATTTTTTTTTTATCGCCAAGCCTCGTTAAGTCAGCTACAAAATCTTTAATAGGCAATGGTTAACTAGCAAATGAAATTATAGTAGTATGCCCGGTCACTTTTAAAATTTTCTCGTAGGTCGGAAGCCACCCGGGAAAACTATGGTGCAAACCAATTGTAAATGGACACAAGGCCACACTGGTGAAGGCATTTTAGCGTGCTTTGCCACTGTCAATACACCATTCCTATAAGAAAATAAGAATACACATGTCGGCTTTGACAACAACACACTCAGAAGAAATTCGACTTCGCTAAACCGCTGTGTAAGATGTTTGATGCCAAAAGGAAAGTCGAAAAGAGGGTGCCGTATCGTGTGCGCTGCTTCATCTTTGGTTTAGATGGACCATTATTATCAACCCATGTAGTTTCTTGTTGGCTCGGAACTTTACAAAATACGACTACGAAGGAAGCTACTTTCGTATTAGAATGCATAATCATTTATTTCGTGTCGTTAAGAAATGCTTGCCTAGATAAAAATCGTCTTTCACAGACTTCATTGGCAATATTTGTCGGACACTCACCGTCTATGAGAAGTGGATTACTGATATACTTGCACACGATTTGTTCTTCATCTAGACATGAGATATCTTCGGGCTCAGGTCAATAAAGTCATTGAAGTTCAGGATCAGATGTTCCGAGGCGTATGAAACAAATGTATAAAAAGAGGGGCAAGTGACAGTTAAATGGAGTATGGAGTAAAATACAGCAAAGTTTAGGCCTAAAACAGATATTTTATTTTAAGACTATGCCGTTTCAAGCAGATGAAAATGGTAAATTCAATTTATCAAGTACAACCAGTGGTAAGATTGTATACGCTCATCTTTATCTTTTCCTCCTACGAATAATAGCGTTGTGGAACGTAATTATTCAGGAAATGCTCAAATGGCGTTTATGTAATCACTTTTTTAATGTTAGTCTTCTGTTTTTAATTTTGAAAAACTTGTAAAATAAGATTAAGAAACTAATCACCTTGTCAATGAGATAAACACCTCTTCCACGAGAGAGCCCAATTGGTTTAACGATGAAGGGGCCCGGTTGTTTTTTAAAGTAAGCTATAACGCAAAGATAAAAAGTATCATATAAAGAGGATGAGAGGTCATTTAATTACATAGGAATAAACATTTTACATAATTTCAATAATTTTACTTCAGGAATTTTGAGAGAAAAAAAACTTCATGGCTAAAGATTTTCATGGTTAATTTCGAAAGCAAAGTGTCTTTTTTTAAGTGTCTAAGGAAACGATATTTGCATGCATTTGTTTGCATTTATATTAACTTTCGTAAATAAAGTTGTCTACTAATTGCATTATAAGGATAACAATATACTTATCTGAAATAGCACTAATCATACACTACTCTTGTTTTGGACAGCATTTTTATAAATATTATTATTGTTATTATAACAAAAATTATTATTATTATTATTATTATTATTATTATTATTATTA
>BLXT01005153.1:403008-414099 GCA_019648995.1 Plakobranchus ocellatus
ATTATTATTATTAGTATTATTATTATTATCATTACTATTATTATTAGCAGCAGCAGCAGCATATTTACTATTATTATTTTTCTATTATAACTTTTTTTAAAACTATAATAAGGCGAAACTCTACTTGGCTAAAGATAAAGATAAAAACACTTCTGCGCCATAAAATCATCAATAGCGTTTCATTCTACTACCAAGCTGAAACAAGTGCGATGAGTGTCTTTTTTTTTTCCCTTGAGGGAGTTAAGGGAGAGAAAAGTTAGAGATATGATAAGACGGGCGCGAGAATGAGTGTTGCATGAAAGGGTCATTGTCAAAATTTGTATTGAAGTCACTTAAATTAAGTTACAAAGATTCAAACTCTTTTGCAACAGTAGATTTTGTGTACCTTTGAATCGTTTTTTCTCGCTCGGAAGAACAAAACTTATTGGTATGAAATCGAAGTTCTCGGCTCCCTGAATACCACAAAATAATTGGGAAGAATTAGAGAGACCAAAATAATTCTTATCCTTACGGATACATTAAGATATCAACCTGATCATGTAATTGTTCCATTAACGTTTATTATTTTTGTGATAGTTATTACATATTTTAACACACACACACACACATATATATATATATATATATATACATATATATATATATAATGTTTATGTATGCATACAATACACATATATATTAGTTATCAAAAGAGTTATTTACCATCACTCCTTGTTATATTTATGTGGCTAGTCAATATTACCTGAGAAATATTTATAGTTTTCTATCCTCGTTGAGTCATTATTCAAAGGGCTTAATTTTATCATCAACAGATATAAATGTTCCAAAAAAACAAAATTAAAAATTACGCACATTAAAGAAAAAGAAATTTCAACTTGCCAAATCAAAAAAGATCACGAGATAAAAGAAAGAAAAGCACTGGTCTTGCTGTCATTATTTTAAAATGTTAGGATATACTATAATTATATCGGAAATGCTTACCTTTTTCTGTCTAAGCTGTGAGACACTTTTGTAAAGTTTGTCTTTTCTTGTCAATGTGGTAGATCTGAAAAAGGGAAAACTTATTATTTATTTTTAGTGAATATATTTATGTGTCGATTGATTCATTGATATAGCATTCTTGCTTGTTTGGTTGGACGTCTTATGGTTGGTTGATTTGCTTGTATTTTGACTGATTTATGGACTTTCATTGTTTCTTTGATAAATTCTTAGTGTGAAAAGTCGGATGGTTGTTGGTTTGTGATTTCTGCGTTGGTTGATTGCTCGAATGTTGGATTTATTGATGAATTGATAAGTCCAGCGCTTACTTGGTTGGTTAGTTGTGCTTAGTTTGATTGCTTATTTGTTGTTTTTGTTTAACAACTAGAGGTTTGATTGCTTGATCAGTTGGATGGTCAGTTGGTGGTTTCGTGAAAGGTCACTTGCTTAGTTGATTTGTTGGTTAGTCAAATTGTTCGATGCATTTTTCCTTGGTCGCCTGCATGGTTGGTTCGTTGTTTCTAGGTTGGTTGCTTGATTCGTTGAAAAATTGGTAGTTGGTTGTTTCTCGATTGGTTGCTTGATTCATTGGAAAGTTGGTTGGTTGGTTGTTTTTCGATTGGTTGCTTGATTATTGAAAAGTTGTTGGTTGGTTAGTTTGTTGGTTGGTTAGTTGATCGATTGATTTATTTATTTTTGGAATGGGCGGCGGGTTTGTTGGCCCATACCTTGATTGTTTCGTTGATTTGTTGGATCGCCGGGTTAATATGTAACAGCAGGACTGTAAGGTAAAAGCACAAGCTCTTTCAATCAGTGTTTTATCGCTTCGTAAGTTTCACTTTATTCTTTCTGCTTATGCCGATCATACCCTTAAAGTTGTTCAATGAGACCCAAATCTCATTGGACCTACAAATAATTATTGGCCACTGAGAAAGGCTTCTACACGGCACTATAATGGCCTTCTATTTTAAAGGATGATTGATACTTGTAGACTCTCCAACACTTTTTGCAATCATTACATTTCACAAGTATTCTCTCTCTCTCTTTCCTTCTCTCTTTTTCCTTCTCTCTCTTTCTCTCTCTCTCTCCCGCTCTCTCTCCTCCTCTCTCTTTCTCTCTCTCTTCCACTCTCTCCTCCTCTCTCTCTCTATCTCTCTCTCTCTCCCTCTCTCTCTCTCTCTTGGGGGCGTCGGTGGCACAGTGGCTAGTGAGTCCGCCCTGAGATCTGCAGGGACCCTTCTGTCGCGGGTTCGAGCCCCGCCACCGGCGTCCTGGCCTGACGGAGGGCCCGAAAGCCTGAGATCACCTTGCTGTGGACTGGCTATATACAAAAAACAAAAAACAAACAAACTCTCTCTCTCTCTCTCTCTTTCTCTCTCTCTCTCTCTCTCTCGCTCGCTCGCTCGCTCGCTCGCTTTTTCAATCTCTCTCTTTTCTTTGCGGGATTGCATTTTTTTTTTCCTTAAAAAAGCACTGCATTCAAACAGAAATCTTAAACAGCTTTTTCCAAGCTGCTTGATCGACCACTGAACATTATGAGGTCAACTTAGGCTTTTTCATATTGATAAGCCGGGTACCTATGACGGGCAAATCATTAAGAAAGGGTCTTAAGATTAATGTACGTTCGCTAAAGAGTGTACACTTTCTTCTAACTTCTTTTTCAGTGTTGAGGAAATAGAAAATTAAGGTTTGACCATTTTTATCACAATAATTAATTTGTAGATTTTTTTTTCATTAGTCCGGGGAGAGTACAAACAAAGAAAAAGGGAGAGAGAACAAGAGAGAGACAGAGACAGAGGCAGAGAGAACACTATATAATATATAATTGAGAGCGCCAGAGAGATACATACATATATACACACATACATACATACATACATACATACATACATACATACATACATACATACATACATACATACATACATACATACATACATACGTATGAAGATTTTAATGATGATGCTGAGGAGGAGAGAGGGATTGGAGGAGGAGAAGGAAGAAGAGGAAGATAAGTCAGGATATAGAGGATAGAATCAAAAATACAAAGCTGCTAATACCTCACAAAGTGGTTGATCATCTGGTAACTTCGCAACTGGTCAACGCACAGCTCACCGATAGAATTGCCAATCCAAGAAAAGTTGGTGTATCGATAATTAAAGGGCATCTGGGGGCGTTTAAAAAAGATAAGTAGCTTTCAAGTGTCTTTTTCAGGTGCGTCTACGGTTTATCCCACCAAATTCAATAATATTAATGCCAATGCATTCCATCCAGCGTATATTGATTGCAGGATCTACTATTGGAAAGAATTAAATATGTACATATTCGTCGAATACATAGAATTCTAAACAATAATATAATACATGCGTCATTTTTAGATTCAATTAATTATGGTACAGTACATAGAAGTTTTTTTTTTTTGTATTTGAAAGAAAAAAGTAGTAGTCATACCTCTAGGAAACCATGGGCTGTAAGTATGTCTTTCATTATTTGGGCGTCTCCTGATATTCTGAACGACATGTTGTTTATCCCTGCAAGTTATAGCCCAGTGTGATGTCAAAATTTAACTAAAAAGTAAATCTAACAGCTTAAAGGCAGTAACAAAAGTACCCTTTATAAGTCGGGAACTGTCATACATTCTTGAGGTTAATTTAAAATTCGCCGAAATCAATCTGTTTATGTGTGTGTGGTTGTTTGGTTTTTATTCTTACTAGTTCAATTGCAGGTTTCGCTTTTACGTCTATCGCACGCTCTAATAGTTATTGAGTTCGCATTGCTATCATTTAATGGCTGCTATTATTCCTTTTCCATTTTTTTTCCAGTGTCAAAGATGCTCGTTTCTTCGAAACCCAAGAAAGAGTTGCAGTATTTCGCATTTTAATCATGCTGTTCATTAACAGTTCTACGTCCATAATAAAGAATATGGAGATAATAAAACAACTCTTTTGGAAGGATGGGACTCAAGACAATATTAAAGAAAACTTTTAGGTTTTGCAATAACTTTTGCTATTGCATGTTATAAAACTATATGGTACAATACTCAGTTATAAAATTATTGATTTGCGTGGCTGCGATTCTGCTTGCTGAGAGGTAACTAAAGGTACCGAAAAAAATCTAGAGGCAGCACAGGTTTAGTTTTGACTAGATTGTTGACAATTTCGTGGAACGAATATAAACTTAAAGCGGTGGCATTCAATAGAGCAAATATTATATATGTGAGTGTCTTATTTATATATAAGAGAGAGAGAGAGAGAGAGAGAGAGAGAGAGAGAGAGAGAGAGAGAGAGAGAGATTTAAACAACACTGACTTCCAAAACAGGAGGAAGGATAGAGTGAGGGAGAGAATGGCTTGTTTAGACAGTGAATACGGGGAAATAAAAAAAAGGCATTTTAAAGGTTTATTTTCGGAGGTTTGGGTTTTAAGTCTCTTAACATGATTGCACATGTCTATGCTCAATAAATTTCCACTTCTGTTGAGCTGAGCCCATTCATCGTCTTTTATCAACCGAATGCCCTAACCTTTAGTGTCCCTGATTTCTAAAATCGCCATTCCTAAATAATTATGAAATACTCGGTTTGCCAAATCAATAAACCATATCAAACAAAAAAAGAAATCTAGAAATTACAGATTTCACCAAAATCAAAATTTCGCATAAGTTTTCTTTCAATTCCAATGATTTTAACTGCAAAGTGTGTTCATACTTACTGCCTATTCTCCTAATTTGAGACTGATCTTCGAAAAAAGCTTTGACGTCAAAGTGGATGAGCCGTCTAGTTTCTCCAGGTCCAGCCCAAACCACTCCGTGCCTTAGAATCTTTTGGGTCCTTAAGATCCATAGCCATCGAATTTAGGAGATCGAGTTGCAAACATTTAATCAAGTTCATTTAGCTCTTAAACATCCCATTAATAATTATCATATTGATTGGTTTATGTTTATTTGTTCAGGATACATATTTCTGTTGTTGTTTCTGCTGTTGTTGTTGTTGCTGCTGCTGCTGCTGCTGCTGCTGTTGTTGTTTTAACTTTTTCTCTTTTTTCACCAGGAACAGGGGTGGGGGAATACAGGTTCGGGATGGTGAATTTTTTTATATATATTTTTTTTTTTTGCTGGACCAAATTTCAAGTATAATCTAGATATAGCTCTACTTCCATCAGGCGATTCGGTAAATACTTCACGTTCCTAATGAAGCGGGTAAGACTTTTACTTTTACGACCATTCTTACTGATGACGTGAAAATAATCTGTGCAGTAGATTTCAATTCGTGAATGTCAATAGTTTTTGCATTTTTTGCGCAGCAGCAATAATTTTCAATTTCTAAACAATAAAGATTTCGTTCTGAAAAAACTTCTAATTGATATCGGTCTCCATTCGATCTAGCAGCAAAAATAAATACTATCTGATGTTTCTTTTTGCAGCATGCCACTGCTCGTAGAGAATCTGATTGAAAATTCAGCTGATAGCTGTCATACATAATAATAATTTAAAATGTTTGCAGCGTTTATAATATTGTAACGCGATTTTCAACATTTTTGCTCTCTTTTGCTTTTGGTTTTTTTTATTATTTGTTTGTTTGTTTATTTGTTGTTGGTTTTTTTTGTTTGTTTTATTTTAGTTTGTTTTCGTTCCTAGAATGCACGATGGCTTAAAAGTGCCATTTACGTACAACAAAATTGCAGCACTTATTAATAATAAAATTATTGATTGTGTGTGTGTGTGTTATGTGTGTGCACGTACTAGCCAACTGGGATCATCAATTTTAAGATGGCATTCTGCAACAGCCATGCGATACAATTTATAATTAAGGGAAATATTTTTGTTTGCCTATTTGAATCTGGCAAAAAAATATATTCTTACCGGTATATGAATACATGTACTTCAATACTTCAAATGACAAGTAAAAAGATGCATGCAGTGTCTATAATGTTATATACAACGTACAAAACAGTTGAAAAAGTGCTCACAAACTAGCTCAGCGACATGATCAAAATTGCAATAAAATATCTCATTACACAGGACTGAATTATGCAACTTGACTACAAAATCTTGTGTTGAATAAAAGATTTATGTCATGAGTTTCTTAGGTCTGTGTCTTTAGTTTAGAATTAAGCAGACCTGTCTGTTTTGGGCTGGTCTTTCAGGTTCTCATCATCATCATTCTTCCTGTCTTCTTCCTCACCCTCGGAAGCTTGAGTGATGCTTATGTCCATGCAACGGTCATGGAATTTTACGTTATTTTTGTTGTTTTCGAAAAGAGATTTGAGTTTTGAGAAAACCATTGTCCTCTTGCTTTTGATGCCCGTGAGTTGGAAATGCTGTAAGGAAGAAAATAATATTCATTTAGTTCATTTTAGAGGTGAACAACATCTGGTACACGTGGCTTCACAACAAAAGTATAAAAAGAACTTGCTACTGAAATATCTGACGCAAAAGGTCTGCCTCACCAATCAAAGGCAAGGGCATTAGAATTCACATCAGAACATGAAATCAAATCCTTTTGTGGAAGAGCTGCTAGCTCAGAGGAGCTTACTGAATGGGCATGACGACTGAGATCTTTTAGACAATCTCTCCGAATGGAAAAAATATCCGAAAGTCATCCAAGACACAGGAATGATGCTTGACATTGTATTCCATTCAAGTGATACTCGACAAAATAATCATTATGGTCGTACTCACAGTATCAATACATGTAAAAAAGAGACAAATAGAATTACTTGAGTAAGAGCTGGAAAAAGCATGATACCAAAACCAAATATTACCTAGAGAGGTTGGCGTTAGGGAATTTGTTGAATATCAGCCTATAACCTTCTAAGCAAACTCTCCATCATTGGCCAGAGAAGAATCTAAGCTCTCAAAGCACTACCTGAGACTGCTGAAAATAGCTCCAGATGTATTTTGGGTAGAAGGAATGAGCAGTCATTTCATAAACAATAAGTTTCCTCCAACTATCGGGAGCATTCTTGGTACACTCGTAGGGCGTTTGGAAAAGTCGCCGCTATTCGAATAAAAGGCAGAAGGCTCAAAACCTGAAAGCTTGGGCTCAGGAATAATAGAAGGAAGCAGAAGGACATTTAGAAGCCATGCACTTGGTGTGGCCAAGTTCAGGGGCAGAAACACTTGCCTAATACGGTTTTTTAGTCTAAAGACTCTCTGCTGCCTTGCGCTCACGTGAATATCTTTCTACTTATTAAAGTGTAGTACATATTAAAAAATAGTTTTAAATGATCATGAGTGAGAATTCACTTTCAACAGATCGAATGATTTATTTAATTGCTGGGCTTTTGTTTGTTGGGGTTTAAATGTATTTTTAACAGTTTTGAGAACGTAAATCCATTTTTAGCCAGCGATATCTTTAACATTAGATAAGATATAACTCAGGTCGAAATAATCACTTGATATAATAGCTATCTGAGTGACCGGGTACATTTCTTAAGTAAGTTGATATGATAAAGGAAAAAAGAAGGCATTTGAGATTTAACTAATATTAGGGCATTAAATTTGAAATGATACATTGCCCGAATTTAGAAAACTAGATGTAAACTGATATCGGACTCAGTTTATATGTGGATCAAGATATTTATATAAAGAGGAATGCATTGGTTCTATATTTATTTATTTCAAAGGGTCTTCAAATACTTAAATTTGGATCTGGGTTTATATTATAAGTCTTTTTGTTAATGATATTTTTTTTGGGTGAAGTTTTTTTTTTTGTTAGATACATAATATAACGCAGATCGTACATCCAGGTCGAAATCTAGATCTAAAATTTAGTACAAAGCATCAAGAATATATAGTTACAAATCTTATGGGACGTCCAGATACACCGTCTGCATAGCTTAGCACAGCTCTGACCTCAAGATTTAAGGTTAAAAAATTTATGAAGATCTCGCCTAGATCTAGATCTAGATCTAATTTTTTTTCTTCAAAAATGAAATATCCTCCGGTTCAGATAGGTCATTTTTTTCTTCTTTTCATTTTCTATGTTCAAAGTAGATCTATATGTGCAGACGTCATGTTTTTTAATGTGAGATTGCATTGAAACTAAAGGGCGTTCATAAAGATTCCTCTCTGTTTTGGTTCCCAACTGTGCACTTTTTTCGGTTTTTGTGGGATTTACTTTTTATTTATTTTACTTTACAAACTTTTCAGGATTTTTTATCGCATTGATAAAATTGCATAGTAGTAGCAATAGTGCTGACAATGGCAGTTATATGAAAATCTTAAAAGCGAAGATTATTCCATTTAACCTGAGAACAGAAATATGTTAAGACTCTCAGTTTCAAACGTGAATAACAATATTGAGCGAAATAGTACAGATTAAAGCCCAAATTACCATTTTGTATATTAAAAAAAATAGTGGACTTGCGATGCAAAAAGTACAAAGAGATAAATAAGCAATAAAATAACAAAGAGCATCAAATTACTATGTGCGGCATCAACATCCTACATGGAGCTAACAGCTTCGTAAAATGCTGCAAATCCAGCTTTTGCAACTGTGGGCTGTGACCCAGAAAATATATTTAGCTCAAAAATAGAAAAGTCGACCATCGAACAAAGAATTAAAAAATCTCTTTACTTTTAAGACCTTTCGTACAAATTTGTAGCAATAGCAATGGTGTCCAATAACGGTAGAAATGAGACTAGAAAGGGGAAAGATAGTAGCCTACCAGTACTTAGACGTTGTAGAGAAAAATCATTATTTTATCTTGTACCTTATCTTTTGAGATATAATAAAATGTTGGCCTAAACAAAGGCTGTGTTTGCTGAAGACCCGGAAAACTGTTGCGTTTCATATTTTAGTCAGATAGATGAGTTCTGTTTAAAATCTCTCTATCTTAGCATTTATACTTACCTCATAATAATTTATGTTCTATTTATATTTGTTAGTATTGTGCAGCACAGTGCAACTGCAGCGGTGATGTCATGATTACAGTTCTCTGATAACATGGTACTTACGTTTTGATTAGCCGAGATATATCGACTCTCCACGGAAATAACAGCTATCGTGTGAAATGAGCGACAAATATGATTTTCCTTCGACATTAATTATTCGCCTACATAAGAGAATGAGTAATCCCAGAGAAGAAAAATTCGTTATGATGAATTTGAGTAGGAAAAAATATCACGATTTAATTTTTTTTTCTTTCTAAATATACCTCCCCCCTCCGTATGTTTGTATCTCTCCTCTTTTCTTTTTCTTCTCTCTCTCTCTCTCTCTCTCTCTCTCTCTCTCTCTCTCTCTCTCTCTCTTCTCTCCTTCTTTTAATGAATATATGCATATACATTTATGTTTCTAAAACTTACCAAAAATGTAGCTTTGAGTATTAGCCTAAGATAATTTATTTCCTTTTTCCCTGGGCTTAGCTCTTGTATCTCATAAAGAACGGTGATGTAACTGTATGGTTAGAGGAGCTTGTCAGTGTCCACATAAGAGACAGGTAGTTGACAGCTGGTCAGCAGACGTCGTATCTACTTGCCGCAAAGCAAATTTGTGAGTGCTTTGGTATGTGTCTTTATCTGTTCCAGTGTTGACTCCTTTTCGCTTTACTATATCTACACTTTATTAAGTCAGTAACAGCTTATCAGTAAGATTTATCTATTGATGTAGGAGAAAAAGAGAGAGAGACCTAGTCAGAGAGAGAGAGAGAGAGAGAGAGAGAGAGAGAGAGAGAGAGTATAATAATGTTAGTGGGACTGACAAGCAAAAGGAAAGACAAACCGGCAGGCAATCCAAGGGGGAAAATAAGAGGAATTTGAGAATTATGTGCGTGTTAAAGACCAATGGAGATTAGAGACATTAAAGAAGGAAAAAGGAAAGAAAGAGAAAGAAAGGAAGAGAGAGAGAGAGAGAGAGAGAGAATGACAGAGAGAGAGAGGGAGAGAAAGAGAGAGAAATGTGTGTGTGTGGTAGATAACCAGACGGGCAAACTGCCATAAGACTCTTAAGCAAAATTTTATTAAAAAAAACATGAGACATCGAGGAAAGAACAGTTCCCATAAAGATGAAAGAAAGTAGATAAAGCAGGGAGATGTTGAAAGGGTGGGGAGGGAGGAGAGTGAATCAGGGTGAGAAAGGAGAAACAGAGAAAAAAGGAGAAAGAGACGGAAAAAATTCAAAGGAAAGAAAATCACGAGAGCCGAAGAAAGAAACATACCTGTTCAAAAGATGGAGAACGATAGGAACAGACATAGAGAGCCAAAGAAATAGAAAAAGGCATAAACCGCATGAAAATGCACTTTAATATGTTGAGTTGAAATGCTAAGGAAAAAAAGGCGAGTCGAAGAGAGGCTGCATAAATTGATGTCAGGTATTTCGGGAAGGGTAGGAGGGACAGAGCGACTGACTTCAAAAGACCGCCTGTTCCCCTTACTGACACAGTAACAGTGTGATAGCCTTACCACTGCACTTTCTTCATCACATGCTTCACACAGCTTCTCGTCTGCTGGAGTGCTCGGTTCAGGAGTGAGGACAAGCACCCCGGCACAGGAAAGTTGGCAAGCAAATCTGTCTTTCCCTCTCTCAGCAAGATTGGCAACAAATAATTCAAGAGGATTTGAACCCTTTTGCAACTTGATTTTAACACTGATCTTCCCGCATGTCCGTAAGTTGCTATTCTATTTGAATTATTAATTGAATCAAGACTTTTGACATATAGATTTAAAGTGTATGTCAATAATTATTTCATCATCCAGCTTCGCAAATTCCATTATAGAATTTTCTGTCATCTTTTTTTCTTTTTTATTTTTTTGCTCTTGTTGTTGTTGTCTTTGCTGATGGCTTTTGTGTGCGCATGTGTATGTGTGTGGTTTTTTTCTTTCTTTGAGTAAAATAAAAACAGGTGTACTTTTTCTATTTGGCAAAGGGGGGGAAGGGATGGGAGGGGGCAGTAGCTGTAGGGAAAAAAAAGATGATTCTTGTTTTGTTTTGTTTCGTTTTATTGTTATGTTTTCGATTGACAGACCCGGTCTTAATTTTTCCATACTGCATTTGTCAAAACAAGGAATTAAGAAAGAAAAAGATATTATGTGTGCTGAGTATGTCATGCAATTCATCATTTTTTGAGCCATGCTTTCAGGAAGCAGACCAGCAATTTCATGCTTTAGTTATTGTAAA
>BLXT01005153.1:449593-459989 GCA_019648995.1 Plakobranchus ocellatus
CCCAATAAGCATCGTACTGGGGGGAAAAACACACTAAAAAAAATAATCGTGCCGGTACGATTATTAGGGCCACTATAGTACTTAATGACGTCGAGACTGAAAAGCTAGCCGTTCTTAAGTAATGCAACACTCAGAGGCTAGCTGTATTTAATGTTGATGGGACAGTAAAGCTAGCCGTACTAAAGTATCTTGATTGCAGCTTATTATCCATCTGATTTTGGTGAAATAAAGGTCAATGAAGAGCTGAGATTTTGTTGGCAATTTGTACGGAATAAACTGACAGAACATAACGGAAATGTCAGTAGCACTCGGTGGTACAGGAGAAAAGTGCAGGCCTTCAGTATGACTGAGGCAGACTCTTGTCTTTCGGTTTTAAACTGAAAGTGTAATGGGCTATTTTTATTCTAGGTGGGGGAGGAAGGAAAGAATGAGGGAAGGGGAGACTGAGGAACTATATACTTCGTGACAAAACTCCTACCACGCCGAAGTTGGCCTCTCAAATTTCTGGTCTGATACTGAAGTAGTTGAATGGATAATTTTATCCTAAAAAAAAAAAAATAAATAAAAACTGTCAGCTATCTGGAAATGATACCGATAATCATTTTTTTTAGTTACTAACAGAGCAAAAATATCTTTTAAGTATTCGTTGCGGCCTTCGTAAAAATATCAAATTTGTAAAAAGCAAAGGAAAATTGGTGAGAAAATTTACTAAGATAAGAGAGTCAAATGCGCAACTTTTACTTTGCTTTGAGTAATGGTATCTTAATTTTGTCTAAATTCTCAGATCATGATTTTAGCCCTAGATTTAAAACTGTAAATATCTCATGGGAGGAAAAAAAAGCACATTAAAAAACACTTCTTTCTCTCATGTATGTATATAAAACATTTTCCTGTTTCTTTGTGTATGAAACACTTCATTTAGACCGGTATCTTTCAATAGTGGCTGGAATAGAACTCAAATAGAAGATGGCATAGGGGGCTCACCTCCAACGAGATGACAGTAGTACACCAATTTTTTCATCTGGATATCAAATTTTCTGAAAATTGAGGATTTCTGTACCTACTCTGGGCTTCTTCTCAGTAGTCACCCCAAACCAGAATTGATGTTAAAGGTGCCAAGAAAGCATTATTATCATTAAAAAGAGCCCAGTGAGCTGAGAATTTTGGCTTAAATAATTTTTATGTGTGAGAAAGATTTTTCAAAGATCCTCAATTTTGGTCACGTTTTACAAATGATTTGAAATGATTCTTGTGCTACAAAACTAACGATGGACGTCTGTAAAACAAGTAATTTAATAAAATGAACATCTATCATGTGTGCAGAGACAAAAGGTTTGAGCATTTATGTACATCTTTCTTTGCCTCAGCTCAGTTTTATGCCCACAGACCGGATGTGACCTTTCATAATTCCGGGGTAAACGCGAGTTTTCAGTCAATAAGTACGGCTAGCCTGGAAATTCATCTGTACTTTAGTACGTGTAGACTCATGAGCGCGGCCATCCTTAAGTACGGCTAGGCACTTCGATTGATTAACCTTATCCTCATGTGTGGGGTAATTTTGTTACCTATAGGCTTGTTTTTAATTTTTTTAAAAATACTCAAAATGGGAATTTTTCTTTTAGCTTTTCAGTATTCCTCAAAAATTTAATTTGACATATGATTACATTATAATGATTGACAGAAAATCAATATTGAACTGACCTAAAGGTCTTCTGAAACCCATATGATTTTTTGCAATGTTACGTATGAGGTAATTTTGTAACCGCCCACATACGGATAGGTATATTGGGATTTTTTCTTACGATATGTGGTCTAAGGTCATGCAGCTACCCCACACGTTCAAATAAGACTAGTTTTTATTGATATTAAAACGTAGGGGACTCTGTTATTCCCCCCCCGGCCCCAACGCATGGATATGACAATAACACATCTCGTACAAATAGTTTTTTTTAGTGTTATTCTACAGATTTTCTACTGCCAATGTCATCGATTTCCTTCTGAAGTAGAATTATCTCTATATAATATATTTTGTAATAGCTATGTTCTTTACCAATTTTTATTATGTTCTGCGTTACATATTATTTCCTCTGATGAGATGCCAATGATGGCCATCATAGTTTTACTCCTGCCTACCCAAACTACCATATCTATTTTACTACAATTAATGTCATTGTTGTATTGTTTTGATCTATAACAAAACTTTTGCTTGGCTGTAATTGTACACTTAATAATGCGAGCTCTGTTAGTGTTGTGTTCATTACAAGCAAAATAAAGTTAAATAGGAAAGAAAAAAAATTATAGATCCATAGGTCAGAGGGGTTTGGTGCTTTAGTTGATAGGAAGGATCTACTTCTGTAGTGACCATGCTCCAACACAATTTCTAAGAGTCTGACACCCTTAAATCTCTATCTTCATCTCGTTTTATTATTTGGTATTATAATAGATTTTGGTTTAATTTTTTTTTTTAATTCTATTTAGTGTTATTTATTTATTCTATTATTTTTATATATTATTTGTTAATGTCACGGTTCCCTCTCCTTTGCTCTATAGTTTTTTTTTCTTCACCTCCACTTCCACCCTACTACTGCTCCTATAAAATTTCTCATCATAGAAACCTTAGTTCTCCATCTACGGCCTAATAAGACGGGACTAGCCCCAGAGATGATAGACATAGCATAGAATAGGGAGCCCATTCTCCATTTCTTGCCTTTCCTAGCTCAGTTGTCTTCTCTGCATGCCCCTTTTATTTTTGCATAACTATGGCAGGAAACTTATGGAAGAGAACAAAAATTAGAATTCTAGGCGATTGTTAAGTCAGCCTACCTTACTTTTTGATTGCAGGTTATGCAAGTATATTCTTACAAAATGCTCTCGGTCGCCTAATTAGCTTCGTCTCATTCTGTGTTGTATTTTAATATATCTTGATGCATTTGGTTTGAAAGAATTTCTGTTTTGTTTACATTGAGTCTTCTTAATCAGTAGAGGCGATGCGAATGACATAGGCCTTGGCCTCGACACAGGGTGAGAGTAAGAAAATTTAGTATTATCACCATGTGCGGATAATGAAAAATTATTACCCTCACCCTGGGGTGAGAATAATCACTCTGTTTCAGTAAAATGCAA
Source organism: Plakobranchus ocellatus (assembly GCA_019648995.1). Classification (NCBI taxonomy): domain Eukaryota; kingdom Metazoa; phylum Mollusca; class Gastropoda; family Plakobranchidae; genus Plakobranchus; species Plakobranchus ocellatus. The sequence goes on from BLXT01005153.1 coordinate 452,717, forward strand.
GAGTTCAGATAGCACTCACAAGGAAAGGCAGATTCCATTTTAACATTAATTGAAATTGTCCCAGAGGCCCATAGTTAGGCCTATGCATCAATATATCCCATAGGCTGGCAATAGGTCTAATGTAAGTTAATCCCCCAGCAAGGAGAAAACGTCACTGCAATTTTTATTTTTAGATAGGAAAACGTTGTTTTAGCCAATTTTTAATAGATCCAGTTTTAATGGATTTTTCAGCCTGGTTTTTTTTTTTTTTTTTTCGGTCTTATAGATAATTTCAATTTGGCTACTGTTTTCTTTTTCTTTACTTTGTCCTAATTACATTTTTTTCTTTTGTTTATTATTTTGAGAGTTTAATTTGTGATTTATATTTATATACAGTTTAAATATACATCCCATTATCCTTGAATTTTGTTCTAAAGCTGCTCTTCAGTTTTGTTCTTGCACTTTCTTTATTCTTACTGCTTTAAAAACAATGAAAAACTTATATTTTTTTTTCTTCAGAAATGGAACAAGCATGATTTCTCTGATAATCCCACCAAGAGATCAAATTGCTAGAGTCAATAAAATGCTGGCAGATGAGTTTGGAACAGCTTCCAATATCAAAAGTCGAGTGAATCGATTGTCTGTGCTTGGTGCAATTACATCTGTACAACAGAGATTAAAATTGTACAATAAAGGTACGTTGGCTATTGTCATGAACAGAGAAAACCTGTTTTTTTACACATTTTTAAATTGCATTTCAATATTCAAGTGTTAAGACAATCCTAAGAAACATAAAATCCTAGGTTTTTTTTTTATCTAAATCTTGGTCTTGTATTTAAAATATCCTTCAAGTTCCATTATAGCCAGTCTCTATGTCTGTAACTTTTAGACCATATTTGCTTGTGCATTCAATTTTATTTTCATTCTATAAGGCAGTCAGAAAGCAATATGGGAGGACATTTCCTAAATGCACTGTACAGTAGAATCTCTTTACACCAAAAAAGAATGTTTGGCAGATTGCTGTAGTATAAGTTTGTATTTTTAAACTCACAGAAAATTTGCATAAACCAAAGTAAAAGCTATGGTCTGGTATATTTCCGTAAGATTGCACTGTAATTCATTTTCTGGTGTTTTGAATTGCCTTCTTTAAACAATGATGCTGATCCCGACATTTAAAAATAAAAATACAGTTCACAGCACAGCTCATGTTACTGTGTCTTGCACTGAAGCTGATATCTTCTCTGTGCCCTGTCTGGAACAGACATTGGCATTCATGGGCTTTTGCTCAAACTTATTCTCATTTAATCTTAAGAGGTTATTATTGATATACCATTCACAATTACCCATGAGTTATGTGTGACTTTCAATGTAAATTATTCTTTGCATTTGCCTTCAAACTTTGCAATGATCACTAAATTTCAGCAAATGTGTTGAAGAAATTGAAGTTGCTTTTGTTTTATAGGTTTAGTTAATGGTTGTTTTGCCTTTTTCATTACCTATTTAATAAACTTTTGTCTGTCATATGATATCCTCATCATTCTTATGATAAACTAAATCTCTTGTCAGTTTTCTTTCTGTTTCCTTTTTTTATTGCCCAACACTCGCTTCCATATGACAGAAAACAGACAAGGCCATGAAAATGCATTTTCTGAGCGAGCATGCATTAAAATATTTTGTAAAATATCCCATATTTTGTTATTGAGTTTGTTTTATTCAAAGGATGTGCTATTTTGGAAGCTACGTTAGCAAGGATTTGCAATAAATTCCTATTTTAGTGTTTTTATGCCTTAAGAAAGTTATCAAGGTGCAGGAATCACGATAGGAAGGATCTACTTGGATTTAGTAGTGGACTTGGCCAAGGTAAGACGGAAATAAATCTTAAAATCAAGTTAAAGTTTTTTTTTTCATTCAAAGTTCAAATTTGTACAGATAACAGCATGATTTTATAAATTTCAAACTGCAGGCATTCATTTATTGTGGGCATGTGCCTTCCCGTCGCACGAATTTGGCCTGCGCATTTTAGATAAACTACTCCCCCTTGTTTTCTGCTCTGGTCCAAGGATTAATTGACTAGTTGAAATTTAATCATTTTTTATTTCTGCTAGTAATGAAGCTTTCGTTTTTCATTCATTAAGGCTTTCACTGTCAATTATATAAACAAAAAATTGTTTTCTGTCGTCTGTGCATTAATTTCTGCTTGCGCACATATGGGAAAAAATGGCCGCAGTAAAGGAGTGAAAGTGCCATAGCCGTTTTCTCTTACAGGCCCAATAGACCATGATTTTTTTGCTTTGTTCTCTCCCAAAATTCCTGAAAAAAAAAACATTTTTAGCGCTAAAGTAGTACCATTTAAACTACTTCAAATTAGTTTTGGGTCGTGGATATACTTTAGGGAGTGTAGATCTAGGCCTAATAGCGATATTCCATAGGCTAGAACTAGCAATCTAGATCTTGGGTAGAAAAATAAGTTAATATTCAATAAAGAAAAAAAAAGCCTATTACAGACCTCTTCGTCCCTAAGAATAAGTCATATGTTAAACTATAGGCCAGCCTATAAAAGTTTATGGAAGCTGATCTCTATCTTTATTGTTAAAAATATTTTTATTATTTCCATTCCATTTCAGAGAACATAATATATATTAGCCTATCAGATTAAGATGAACTAGATAATATAAAGGCTTGAAATAAATGCCATATATTTCATTATGAGAAAAGTATATGTAGCAGATTGAGGTTTAAAAAATAATTTCTCTTTCATGCAATTTATGATGAAACTTTTTATGGTTATCAAATCAGAAGCAAAAGGGGAAAAAAAGAAACGATAACATTGAAAACAGGGCCATATATCTAAAATATACCACAATTAGCCATCAAACTTCGAAGTAAACAATTCAATTTGACATGCAGACAAGTTTCATATACAAGGTACATAAAGGCAGAAAACAAACATAACTGAGTAAAAGTAAAAAAAAAATATTGTTAGTATTAAAATTGATAAATATGTATGATAATTTTTCTAAAAGCATTTGTATTTATGCATACTGTACAAAAAAATGTGTGCAGAAAGTAAATCTTTACACTTTTTTTTTTTTTTCGCAGGTTATCAAGTTGAGAAAGATCAGAGATAAATATTTGTGCCTCTAAATTGAGAAAAAATAACTTTTTATCAGAGAATGTCACCTCATCTATAAATCAGAGTATCAACCTGGTATTTATAATCAGAAAAGAAAAGAAAACAGAATGTTCTTTAAGCATTTTTAGCTCTTTTTTTTCTTTCCCGCTTTACATTTATTTTCTCACTTTGCTTTTTTTTTTTTCAGGGGGGGATGTCTAGATGTTTGAAAATATTCTTTTAATGTTTCAAAACATGTTATGTACAATAAAAGAGGGCTTGCCAAAAGAGTTGTCTACTCTTAAGACTTTATTTCAATCTTTTTTTCATTGAATTTATTTCAACCTTTTTTTTTCCATTTTGACTGTCCATTGTCATATGATTCTCTTCTTTTCACTAAAAAATGTAATAAAGTTCTCCTCACACATGGATTTGGAGTTCATATATCCAATTTGTAGATTATATGAGGTTTGATGTCTTATAAAGTGCATTTGGAGTGTTTCCTATGGAAAATAAGACTTTCTGGATTTGAAGAAAATTTGGAGTCGGTGATCTTGACCTCCTGTAATACATTACGTCAGAGTCTGTTGCTCAAAATTTTGCATTTCTGAATTCCCCAGACTCAAAGATAAATTTTGATATATGATACATCATTGTGCATTACATATAAAAAATAGGCAAAAATTGACTTTTCAAGTAGATGCTCAAGGCCTTTGTCTGTTTTCTGCCATATAATAGTACTGACTATGATATGTTTTCACTACCCCTTTTTTTTGTGTGTGTCCATGTGCTTCTGTTTGTCAATTTCAATTTCATTTTTTTGAATCTATCTTTGGCCATGGCTATTCTTTTTCTTATATTTATTTGTGCATCTACCATCTAATGTTATATATTTTCTATACTGCTTGATTTTGTTTGATCACTTTAGTTCCTCCAAATGGCCTAGTCATATATTGTGGCACAATCATCACAGAGGAAGGTAAAGAAAAGAAGGTCAACATAGACTTTGAGCCATTTCGTCCCATCAACACATCCTTGTACCTTTGTGATAACAAATTTCACACTGAGGTAAATTTAAAATTTTAATGTACATGGATAATGCAATTTAACCAAAAGCTCTCTATTTCTTTCATCCTATATGTTTAATTAAAAAAGTATACACTCCCAGAAACATAAACAAGTTTAAGGATCCTGAAGATGCAATGGTGGTTGAAGGAAAGGAAATAAATATAGTAAAAGAATACAAACACCAACTCAAACTGATAGAACAAATTAAACAACAGAGAATACGTAACAACGTTTTGCTCATTAGGCTTTATAAGTAAAAAAAAAAATGTAAAAGTGAAAAAGTTGTAAATTATTAAAATAAGAGTTAAATCTTTTAGAAGAACTTGTTAATCACTGGTCTACAACAATATTATGAATATTATTGTTGCTTTGATAACCATTTGCCCCAAAGAAAAGCAGTGGAGTTCTGTCAATTTAGTAGATAAATGTCTTTATCACTGAAATGCTTTTTGAAATACTGAAATGAGAACTACTGAAGCAAATTTCTTTAAGTTGGATTCACATTTTGCCTTTGTCCAATTTTAGGTTTGATACCAAAGCTTTGAAAACAGGTGTCAAATTTCTTTGTTTACAGAACCACTACTAAATGGTTACAATTAGGCATCCAGTCACCTTTTTAGCATTTCATTAGGAAATTTTTGTGTAAACCATTTGTTTACCACTTTCACTGTCTTCCTTATCACCTAAACATTCTTCTTGTGAGCATTCTTATTTTATATCAGTTAAGAAAGTATCTCCTATGGCCCAGTAGAAAATGCCATCTCCTTCCAAATCCAGTTCTTCTCCTGCTACATTCTACATTTTTCCTCTCTGTTTTGCTGCGTTTCATGACAAGAGTGGCCTTTCTGTTTCGAATATCACCAACTGCTGTTTTTAATTCAACAATTTGTCTCTTTGTTTCAGCAGACATACTGATTGATTAGTGTGCATATACATTTCATCACAATATCTTTCCTCAAGACTAGAGGAAGAATATCCTCTCATCTTGAAAAAAAAAGGAATGGTTTTTAAGTAGGCCGATTTGAAATGTTAGTAAAACTTTTTTTATTGGATACATATGCCATACATTCTTTTTCTGTATGTGTGCAATTCCAGGCATTGACAGCATTATTAGCAGATGATAACAAGTTTGGATTCATTGTCATGGATGGTAATGGTGCTCTATTTGGAACATTATCAGGAAACACTAGAGAAGTCCTTCACAAATTTACTGTCGACCTGCCAAAAAAGCATGGTGAGTGTTTTTTTTTTTTTTTTTTTTTTTTTGTTATGAATTTTTTCAACGTTACAAATTGATTTTTCTATTATTATTTATCTGCCTTATGAATATGATCATGGTGAAAAAAAAGATCTTTTTTTCATGGTTTAGATTTTTAGAAAACTGAAAAGCCACTTCCTGAATTCGTGAAGTATGGTGTTGAAACTTTCATAGACATATTTTGGCTCTTTCTATTCTAAATTATGGTAAAAACATTCTCATTTTTTTTCTCCTTTCCTTTCAGCTAGATCTCAAACTTGAATTTATCAAGCTTTTTTTTTTTATTTTTGACTTTTGGTCTGTGCACTATAAATCAAAGTAAAAATTTTTATTTGGTTTTACTCAGGTTTTCTGTAGCACCTCATCAAACAAGTCCTCTTGCCTCCACTTTCTATGTTTGTGCATCATCCTTGATTTTCTTATTGAATAGCTTCGCTGGCTCACCTTATTACTTGCTCATTGATTTTACAGTAGAATAGTAATTTTAAGACAAAGATTTTTATGCATTATGTTTTGCTTTTTTAGTCCCTTCAATTCTTTGTGCTGTTTTTGCTTTAAAAAAAATTATTTTTATTCTCACCTTTTTCTTCCTCATTTTGTCTTTTCTTTTCTCATCCTTAACAACCATTTCCTTATCTTCTTAGGGCATGTGCGGTGCACTTGCTACTATACTTGCCCTGAAATAGATAAATCGTGTGCCTCGGCCCTTGTAAACCTGATTCACTCAAGGGCAATTTAAAGTGTATCAATTAGTTTGATTGGCAGTCCTGTAGGCCACCCATAATAGTTGATGTCTCTTTTATCTGGATTCCTGCTCATGTAGGCATCTCGGGGAACAAAACCTGGAGCAAATTTGCTAAAGCAGCTCTAAATGACGCTGTATGGTCACAAAAGCTCATTTGTTTATCTGCAAATAGAAAAAATTGAATGGAATAACCATAACTTTAACAATATTGATTGTCAAAAAGATTACAAACAACTTTTTTTTTTTGACACACACACACACACACACGATTATTCAAGCAGTTTTGTGCAAAGAACAACCATGGCATAAGTAAGTGAACAAAGTTACATTTGATGAATATCCTAACTTCATTGGAAAAATAAAATTCAGGGGGCAGTATATGAGAGTAGTTCACAGTAAAACCATGAAATGGGTGTATTTTGTGGGGTTCTTTTTGTTTTTCTCTGTGTGCCTCATAAGAAGTTATAAATGTATTAAATGAACCCAGCAAAAGCACTGAATGATTGTATTGTAAGGTTTTTTTTCTGTTTGCAGGAAGAGGAGGACAATCAGCTTTACGTTTTGCTCGACTCAGGATGGAAAAAAGACACAACTATGTGCGGAAAGTTGCAGAAGTTGCTGTGCAGTTATTTATTACCAATGATAAGCCAAATATCTCGGGGTTGGTCTTGGCTGGATCTGCAGATTTCAAGACAGAACTGAGCCAATCAGACATGTTTGACCCTGTATGTTATACCTCTTTGAACTAAATTTATTTAGAGATTAGCAGTAATATAAAAATATAATTAAATTAGACACACCCACACTTTAAATAGACAACCGGAAAAAAACTTTCAACAGTTTTATGAGCCATTTTGTCTATGGAAATATGGTCATTTCTCTTAATATATAGTAAAGCCCTCCCAGCCCTCCCCCATTCATATGAATCATTGGGAATGGCAACTAAACTCATTATGACACTGGTGCAGATTTGATCAAACTGTCATAAGGTCTTCATTTTATCATCTTGAAAGATTTACCATGTGATGCAACTTTATATCCTACATATTAAAGCTTGGTTTCAAGTTTTTTTTTGTGTTTTTTTTTTTTTTTGGGGGGGGGGGGGGGGGGG
>BLXT01005153.1:491806-504999 GCA_019648995.1 Plakobranchus ocellatus
GCTCATGAAATGGATTAGATAAATACCACATGCGTGCTCTTCTACGCAATTAAAGTCTAGACAGTTCAACGTAGCCACGATTGCGTTCTTAAATATTGTATATAATTCATTTTATTCGTTAGTATGGGGCTACTAAACATGACGAATACAAATTACTCACCACAATTTAGTTCACTGTCTAGGCATAATGTGTGACCATAGTGAGTGACAGAGTCCCATGCCGAGGCATAACCTTTGACCGAGGTCGCACTGTACTTTACTAGAGTTACTTCCCGCTGCAGAGTGGAAAAACAAAACTTAGGTTTTCCTTTCAGTTTCACCATTATTGATTTATTCTATGATTTTTTGTTTTATGTTTGGACGAGATCTAGATCTAGATGCCCGATTTAGGCCTAGATATTAGATTTAGAAATCGTCTTATATCTTAAAGGTTTAGCACGAAAAATATAGTACATAAGATAACAATAATTCGATTAGATCTATAATTATTTTGCTAGTACTCTGCGGGAGCCCAAAACGTGAAATAATTTTTAATTTAAGCAGTGTACGTAAAGCAAATTATGGACCACGTTACATTTTTCATTTTTGACTACAACGGTCAAGATTAACCCCCTCACAGCTACACATTTTTCCTTCCTGTGGTTTTTGAAGGCTACAAGCGCACTTCAAGCCAAACTGACCATATCTAGCCCATGAGAACACCTCTCTATCAAAGAGAGCTTGCCTCAATAAGCTAAAATTTTGGGTAGTGATATAAAATAAAATGCCTTAAGCTGGATATTGTCAATTATTGACATTGAGGCATAGTTATATCATTCCGGCCAATGTTTTCTGACGGCTCAGTGAGTGAATTAGGCGGTGTGAATAATTGTAAATATGCCTGTTCAGTCTGTGAATCAGATGATGTAAAGGCAAAAATGAACTACCATGAAAAGTTGCTTGAATGATTCTTCTTTCTTAAATTTGTTTCATTTGAGACTGTTCACCTAACCTTTTGTTGAAATTGAGCATATATAGTATATTTAAATATTTAATCATATTCATTGTTTTGCATAGAAGTAATTTGTGATAAAATGCAGGTTTATCTGTAATTTCACTATTTTATTTTGGGCAGGAGTGGAAAAGGAGGGATTAGCATGAGACATGTCATGTAGTGCATATGCAAAAATAAAAAAAAAAAATAAAAAAATTTTATGAGTGGAAAATATTGTAATGTAACTTCTTATAAACATTTTAGATGAAAATCATTGAACTTTGTTTGGGATGAGAAAACAACAAAAAAAAATAGCTAGCAACTTTATAATAGACTTGTGTTTTGTGTTTGTGTATTGTTTTTACGCATACACTTGTTTTTTCAAATTAAACAGATCTAGATCTGAATACTTATTGCAACGCTGAAAAACCAAGGTTACTATCATACTGACTTTCAAATGTATTAAACCAGCTGTAACAAAAAGACCATGGTGGACAAAGTAGACTTTTCTGAGGTAAAGATTTTGTTAATGATATATATTTTTAAAAACCAAACCTGAGTTCTTTTGGAAAGAAATTGATTTATAAACAATTTATCAAAAATGTTAACCACTATTTTTCCTGAACTGAGTGTGTAGGGGTGAGCTGAAAAGTATACACTTTGTTAAATGCTTCACAGTCTAACGCAAGTTCCACATGTTGGTGATCGGCATCAGCACCTATACTTATTTAGAGTTAGTGCTAGATGTCTTGTCTCTTGGGACAAAGTAGGGGGGGAGAAAGCTTCAAAAAGTAACCAGAGTAGGATCTTTGATCTAAAGATGACTGATGTACTTGAAATATACTTGTGGAAGGTGGGAAGAAGGGGTAGTAAGTGAATTATATGGCTATTATTGCCAATTATTGACATTCTCATATGACAGGATCTGATTATATGAGCTATACAGGTGGTGCAACAAGTGTTAATTTGATGTTAGTCTGCTAAATTTCTTAATAGCAGGATGGTTATGGTGTATCTGGAGGGCAAATAGTATTTGTTGAGCTAATGAGTTTTTAAATGAAAGAGTCAAAGTTATAAAGACAAAGAAGAAATTGGATCAGGAAAACAGAATATTTCAACAAATTCTTGATTTCAAGGAATCCATCTTCAACCTAATTATGTTCAACAGTATTTTGTTTAATTTTTCCTGACCACCTCACAAAACTGTAAAAAGCAACATTTGAGTTAAAAACATTTGTAACAAAAAAATAATATGCATATTTCACAGGTACCAAAAGACAGAGGCTACGACTCCGCATTTGAATCGGATATTGAAGCAAATCAGAAAAGGTTACTTCTTTTTTTTCAAGTTTTGAAATCCATTTTTGTCTTATTTGACTAGACATATTTATGCTTGTGATGATATGATATATTAAATACAAAAAAACAATATCATTTAAAATAAAATTAAATAAATAAATTGTTTTTGCGATGTTTGTAAAGGAATCTTTTAAGCTGCAAAATTTTTGTGACATAACCTGTTTTTACTTTTGTGTCTCACTCTCACAGAAAATCTTTCAGTCAGTTGGTTTCAGAGAAAAAACAACCTGAAAAAGTATCAAACAAACGACTCCTTGAAGATGAATTGATAAAGTGAGTTCTCCATCAATTTTATTTCACGTTTTCAGGTGCATGTGTCTCTTATCCAATTTTTATATATATACTATAGATCTTCAAATTTATCCAACTCAAAGCAATACAAATAGGGAAAGTCAACCACCAACTTATATTTACCTACTATAAAAGAGAGAACTCAGTTGTATCTTAAAACGTTTGGTCTTGTGGCTTTATTCAGTAACATAGCAATAAACTGTTTTTCTATGATGCTTCTGTTATAAAAATAAAAGTAAAATGTTGTAATGTATGACTGTTGTTTTTTATCTGTTTCAGAAAGTTTAAGTTGATGGTTCTCATTTCCTATTTTTATTAAATCAAGTATTATATCAACTGCCTCTTCATCCGCATGAGTTCATTGTCATTATTACTCTAGTAATTAACACAATGCATTTTTCTTTTTCAGAGAAGAAGGCAAGGTCCACAGATACCATGCAGTTGCTTTGGATGCTGTATCCTTTAATGTTTGGCAGTATCTTAGCATTTCATATTATTTTCATTTAATCATGATCTATATATTTTAATGCTTCCTAAGTTTCTAAAAGAATGTTATATAACATCATCCTGTTGAACCACATAAAGTAAATAAGTCTTAGTGTTTGTGGAATTTTGACAAAAATGTTGAAAATGTCAAGTTATATGAAGTGAGCTGAAAGGAATTTCTATTTTGTTGTGCATTTTATTTCTTAGAAACAAGCAGTATATAGTTACCTTGTATTGTCTCCAAGTGTTCTAAGTACTAACATTAAAAAAAAGTGTTGGTAACATATACATTTATGAATCTATTACAAAGCTTTTGTCTTCAGTGCGTCTTCAGTTTGGTCCAGGTGGGCCAACAATATCAACTTCTATGTGAACACCTTGCTAACACTTTCAAACTGTTGTTACCTCAACATTCTATGACCAAGTTTATTGAAATGCTTTGATTTTTTTTTACATGCATCAATGTATTGATTTTGTGAACATACTCCATGATTCTGATTGCATCTACCTAAGGCCCTAAAGTTCTAAACTTTTTTTTTTTTAATTTCATTTTTTTTTTTTTGGCAGATAAGGACATGAACCAAGCAAATCTAGGTTGAAAACATAGAAGTTGAGAACAAATGTTATTGTATAAGTTTCAATCTATTAATGAGGTGATACTGAGCTCCATACTTTTGCTTTTCCTTAACAACTAAAAAAAGTATTCGCGACACAAGGAATATGTCAACAATTACATGCTTTATTATGGTGGATCTAAAGCAGATTTTAAGAGAGACACGTAATTGTCTTTATCACATGTGTAGTGTCACCACAAAATGAGATGTTCTACAGAAAAGTTAGCAATGGAAAAATGAGTTTTGTGCTTCTATATTAAGGAGCATCAACCATAGTTTTTGAATATTAGAAAACTGCTAGATTCCTCCATAGAGTATGTGAACATGTGCATGTAGGACAACCATACCATTTATTTCAGGGGTTTTTTTTTTATACAAAACACCTCATTTTTAGTGACAGTACACACTTTCAAACATGCAAATTTATTAAGGTTTTTTTTTGGTTAGCTGGCTTTATGAGACTTTTTTCAAACCTGAGACAAGTGTATTGAGTTGTAAAAGCCTGCACCAATGACAGCAAGATATTTCATAATTTTCTGATTTCATTTTTTGCTCCATAATCATTAAAAGAAAAAAGAATCACTAAAAGTTTATAATTCTTTGATATCAATTTAAAAAAAAATGTTTTTACTTATTGAAATCTGTTTGAAGTTAAGTGGGGGATTTTTTGTCAAAGGTAAATCATAAGGAAATTTCAAATGAAAAAAATTACCAAAAAAATCTAAACACAAAAAAAAAAGTTGTATTAATCTCTTATTTAAAAAAATATTGTACATATATATTTTGTTTTTTTATAGCTATAAATCAAAAAAAAAAAAAACCCTGCTGATGTGGCATGAAACACTTAAAATATAGTTAATATACAGATTTTCTTTTTATGTTAACTTTTCAGATCTCGAGACAAAAATGACTTTGATGTTGTGAGGGAGCACCATCAATTCTTATGGGAAGAAGAGGATGATGCAAGTTTATCATGGCAAGTACAGTGGATTTTTACCAATAAAGTTTTTTCAATGTAAAATGACCAAATGTATAAAATTTCTATGTCATTATTCTGAAAGAATTCTTATTATCAACTAACATTCTCTTATTATGGGGAGGATAATTGATAAACTTTGTGCTAAAGAAAAAGAAAGGAAATAAAAAAGGTGGATATCTTTTACTCATTGACTATCATGAATAGGTTTTCTGTTATAAAATTAGTATCCCTGACTACCTATCTGTATAGGGTTTCCAATTTTGTCCATCTGAGTTATTGTTGAAATCACACTATTTAAAGGATATTCTGATGCATAGAAGGTTTCATGCTTAAGAATTAAAACCATTACACCATTATATCAGACACAAGATTTTCTTAGTAAAACCTACATCGTCACACAATATTTTTTTTTGTTTTGTTCACTTTTTCTGAAAAATGAAAAAAAAAAGATTAATATAGAGCTTGAAAGTTCAACTGAATTTTAAATAGTAGGTATTATCTGCATGCCTCACTTCTTTATGGTTAAGAAAGCTCTTGAGACTATACTTTGTGATTCTAATTATAATTTATAAGATGATCTGTGAAATTTGTGTTTTCTTTTACACTTTTAAAGTCAGGCATAGCCTGTAGTTTATCTAATTCCTTAATTTTTATGCAAGTTCACAGATGGGACCCGGCAATACCTAGTTTTAGACCAGAAGATTTATTTTATGAATGCTTGCACATTGTTTCTACATTCTCACCTATTCATACACCTTACAAAAAGCAAATTTGGAAATAAAATGAAGATCTTTTTTTTTTTTTCACCAAAAAACCTTTTCATGATTTCAGGGAAAAACGTTTGGCAAAAAAATACTGGGATAAATTGTTTAAAGAGTACTGTATTGCAGATTTGAGTCGCTATAAAGAAAATAAGGTAAGTATGGTTACTTGTTGCATTTTTGGTTTTTACATCTTTTCTGCTCACTATCTTTTCTTCAAGAAGCAATATTTGTAAATATTATTGTGAAAATTCTGTTATCATTTTTATTTTATAAGTTCTTTTTTAAGATGGCAATAGGATAATTAGGGGCTGCTATCTCAAACAGTTTTAGTTAATTATAAAGTAAATACATGTATTAGCATCAATTAAATATTGGCATAAGTTTAAAAAGGAAAATCGACAGTATCATGACAAGAATGATATTTTAATGCCTAGAAATTAAAATATTGAAAGATTTGTAATCTTTATCATTTTATTCAGAATATCAATCTCTACAGGTAAATTCATGTTTTTGTTCTGTCATTTAGTTTTGTGCTGAAATGTAACAGTTGCAAGTTTATTTTCATTTTATCATTGTTTGTAAAGGTTGGGATGAGGTGGAGAGTGGAGAAGGAGGTTGTTGATGGAAAAGGTAGGTGGTTTGTTAAAAATATCTATGGAAAATAGCGTCAGTCTCAAAATAAGCCCAACATTTTTGGCCAATAATGGTTCTTTAATAAGATTAACATTTTTCTTTTGGAAATATGGGAGGCTTTATAGGTGTGTATCACCTTTTTTAAGTTTATCTCAAAGCCACCTTGTTCTTTTAATCGCAAGGAAATTTTTCTGGAAAGAACTCCTCTATTTGTTTCAAACAATAAAATGAATTAAATAAGTTTATGGATCCTCATGATGCTGAAGTGGCGAATTAAGATAAGGTTATTTTAATAGAAAGTTATATTCACAATCGATGCATGCCATATCACAGCCATTTGCATCTTAAAATATTAAGGGTCCACATCAATTGAATTTATTATTGTTAGTTATCCGAGTTAGTAATGAAATTTTCATTTAAATGTTTTTTCCCAATGAAAAAAACACAAGTCTTTTTAGTTTGAATCAGCACTTGCCATTTCATCCTATCTTCAAGTAATGAGGGCAAGTTTACAATACTTTCATAAATATATACTTCTTTATTTAAAAATAATGAATTTTAATTTTATCCAGGTCAGTTCACGTGTGGCAACAAAAAATGCCAAGAGTCTGAAGGCTTAAAGAGTTGGGAAGTTAATTTTGGCTACATGGAGCATGGAGAAAAAAAGAATGCATTAATCAAGCTACGACTCTGTCCAGATTGCTCGTACAAATTAAACTATCATCATAAGTAAGTTATATATGTTTTTTTTTCATATGGTTTATTTGCATAAAAAAATATAAGAAAAAAAATTATGCAAATGTAAAAACACAAGTCAGAAATTTGATACATCCAAGTGCATTATTTCAATTAGTAAGAAATAAAACAATCAGAAATAGATTCACTGAATAAGTAAGAGATTCCTTTGGTTCTTGGCATAAGGTACCCAGGCTTATATAGAGATATCTGGCTGCTCAGTTAATCAACTATTTTATAGTGCTAAATTGTTTAACACATTTTTTTTTCTTGTTTTGTTTTTTAATTATTAATTTTCAGATCTAGCAAAGTCTAATAATGAATGTCTGATTTTAAGTACAGTAGAGATCACCTCCAGCAGGTTTCAGATGCAGTGGAACCTTCTATGCAGTGGGCCCTTACCTTATAATTCCCTACATATTCTGTAGGAAATTTGCCTGCCAACAGCAGATTTACATTGGCCAAATTTGCCACTGCAAGAATCTACACATTTTTCTGAGTTTACCAACATCCTTTAAGTTACAGGCCAGGAAATTTTCTTTCTATTTAATACCATGAGTTTCAGAACCTCTAGCAAGACATGAAAGGGAAAGTTGTGTGTGTGTGTGAAAAAGTTGTGTGTACTGTCTATAGCTGTAGGTTTAACTTGCAGACTTAATAAGCATGTTAGTTTCTAATCAAACAGTGAAGAGGGGTGGGGAAAACGAGGACTGAGAGTGGGGGGGTAGGGTTGTATTCACATGTGATATAGTAACAGCATGCCTTGTGGCTAATAAAGAGTAGGGCCTATGTGGATTACACTATAGGCTACAGTGTACACATAAAATGACATATTCTTTTGATCTTGAAGATTGGGGAGGAGACAGTGAGGGGGGAGGAGGATGGAGCAATTTATTCATAGTTCGTTAACTTCTCAATGGTCTAATCATACAACATCATCCTCTTCAATGTTGTACTGGGAGGCGAATCAAACTAAGGTATGCTAGGGAATGCATCTTTGGTTTCAAGTTCACGAAGCCTGGACCTCAGGATAGTGTCAATGTCAATGGCTCATCAGTCACTGGGTTTTTTTTTTTCTTGTGCTTGAACCATTCAACCCTAAAGAGCACTTTGAGCATCACATGTAACATTTAACAAGCTGTCATTAGAGCTTTCTTCAAACCAGTTTTTCAATAGTGGAAAAAAAGAGAAGGTCATCAAGTTTGATTGTCGCAAGCCTATGTATCAGTCAAAGAGAAAAAGGCAAAACTAAAAAATAATATTTCCCTCTCCCTGATCCAATTGAATATTCCTATATAAACACATAAATGGCCTTGAAAAATGGACAAACACACCTTGAAAAATCACTGAACATAAGCCATGATGTGGCATACTAGTCTCATCAGGAAGTAGCATTTTCCCAAATGCAGTAATTTAAGACTTTTTTTTTCTTTTATTATATGTAACTAAAATGATTCGTGCCCTTGAACTCCTATAGCAGGATTTTTTCCCCCAATCCCTTGATCCACACCGTAGACAAGCTCGACTGTACTGCAAAATGTTTTTTTTTTAAATAATGTCCTTAACTCTAAAAATTATTCTTTGATCATGACAGTTTTTTCAATAAAAAATTTGCTAAAGCCAAATTGCCAATCTGGTTGCATTTAGTTTCTTTACTATTGATAAAAATGCTAATGCAATCATATCCCAAAGCAAAGAAAACCAATAGACAACAAAGTGTTTGTGCTTTTTTTTCTCTCCTCAATTGATTTAGGGTTGAGGCTTCCCACCCATAGCTTGGTATTGATCAGACATTTTAAACATATTTTTCTTGCTGTGACAATTGGTCTGCTGAAAAGAGCAGTGAACTTAGACCTTTGTGTAATCTAGAGAAGATTTTACTCAAGGCAATTCTTCTTTTTATCCTCTGATCGATTGCCCAAGGTATTCAAAAGACTACTTTGGCTTGATTTTTTTCTCTATTAATCTTTATTTCTATTTCTGTGGCATTTTTATCACAAGTAAGGACCATAGATTTTGCTTTCTTTATATTCATCTGCAAGCCATGTTTTTCTTTTTCTTCCCTAAATGCTGTGACCAGATGGTATTTTTTTTAATTAAAAATATTCAAAATGCAAGTTTTCTATGAACTGGATTAGTCATCAAGACAAATATTTGCTTTTCCAACTTAGCCCATTGAGATCCTTGAGAATACCTGTTTCACTTATTTGATTGCAAATTTTAGAGGAAAAATTAGAGGATTTTAAGGACTATACTACTCTCTTTGTTGTAATCCTGCTTTGTCAAGGACTTTATTCACCGTGACAAATGTTATAGTGGACCAAATACATCAAACACAATAAAATAGTGCTTTCAACAAAATTTTTTTTTAATCCTTTATTTTCATCTTCTTTGAATATTCACCTCCCTCCAATTGAGCAAAATCAAACTCTGAGTAATCTTGGACAGTAAATAACCAATTTGCCAGCCAGATTTAGAGTCTGCTGGGCTATAAAATGTGCGTTACCAGTCTTCTTTTCACTTCAAAGAAAGACCTTACACAAAGCGCATAGGGGCATACAGCCAACAAATGGTAGGTGGCTAAGCAGGGGTTAGTCTTTTTGTCTAGGGGGGAAAAGGGGAGGAGTTGAGAGTGTGTACATTATGAAAGAGATGATCCAAATCCATCAGGCCACATGCCAAATGCAATTGAAGTGAAGATTGGAAGGTACCTACTGGCTATGGAAGGTTTTGGCCTAGTCATGAGCTAGTATAGTCATACTGTATTTTTTTGGAAAAAATGAGAATCTTCAATTATCAAGTTCAAGAAACCCAGAGACTAGAACACAAAGCCTCACCATTTTGCGACTGCTCATTAGCGTAGGCTAAACTGCATCAGAAGAAAGAGAGAGAGAGCATTTTTTTATATGTATCTACATGACATATCTTTTCTTGTGAACTTTAATAATAATAAATTTATCAAACGACAATAGAAAAAAAAATTGGGTTAAAAAAAAATTTAAAAAAAACAAGAACAAAAAGCAAGAGTGGGCTTTTCTGTTTTTTTTAATGACAGTATACATCAATGAGATGTGCCTGCTTATAATTTTGGCCCTTGTTCATGACTACATTAGCTCCTTGTGAAACTTGCTTTATTAAGCAGTTTTTTTTTTTTTATTTTGTAATAGCTCATAAAGACCTTGCATACTAAGAACCTATGCTGTAAAGAAATTTTATAACTTTCACAATTGTTTGGGTCCAAATTCCACAGCACAAAGAGTCTCTTATGTTTTCTTAGTGAAAAATTGAACTTTTCAGTACGTGGGAAAGTTTTAATCATGAGCGACCTGTTAATATGAATAATATTTTTTATCCACATATTCTTTGCCAGGAGAAAAGAGATTATACCTAAAAAGAAAGGGAAAAGTCCTGAAGATTCTCAATCATCCTCCAGTAAAAAGAAAAGGAAAAGAAATTCAGGTGTGACCTAAAGATAAGTGTAAAATTATATAAAACCTTTTCATAGCCATGTTAAAGAGCACTTTTGTTAAAGTCCTAAGTTAACACAGTGAGGTCCATGTAAAAAAATTATTTGCTAAAAGTAGGGAAGTTCACACTTCATGCACTGTCTTCTTCAGCACCTTATTAAGATCAACTTGGAAGAATCTGCAAAATTACAGAATTATATAAATGGAAGATTTATTTTTTTTTTCTTCTCTATTTATCTGTATATATCCTTTTCTGTATTTCTTTTTAATATTATTTCCTGATCATCTGTAGGTATGGGGCTAGGCTCAATATAATCATATAAAAGAATAATAAGGAATGGTTAAAAAAATATTTTTTTTTTATTTTCTTGCATATGGGTAACTTGAGGTATTTTGGAAAATAATGATTTCATGTTGATTCCTTATTTAAAATTAAATGAAATAATCTGAGTGTTGATCAATAAATAATATTGAATTTATATCCTTTAATTTTTTTTTTCATTCTTCTCATTCTTTTTTATATGGAGCAATTGATCAGAATTTCGATTTTGTAGATGAATCTTATAAAGATTACTCATCCTGTTTATTTCTCAAAGGAATTGTCAGCAGCTTTTCATAATTTTTCTTTGTAAAAGAATTCTTTGCATACTACATAGCACAACCATTCATTTTCCAACAAAGAGCATTCTTTTGAAATGTTTGGTGCCCTTTAGTACTTTGTTACAACAGGTAATCTTTTTTGTCACTTTTTTTTCAACAAAATGAAGCAGAATATATCCCAGGCTCTTCGAACCAAAGTGAACCAGAAGATGTCTCTCAAGGAGTCGTCACAGAAAGAAATGAATCGGAGGAAGGAATTTGGAAACAGCCAACTCAACTTGTTGAAGAAAAATCAAGGTAAATTTTATCCTCGGTGAACAAATTCAATCGAGACATAATGTTCAGAGTTCTTTACATGATTTTTTTTTCTTTGAATGTTACTTATTGTGGCCTAGAGATTCCTATATCTGTATAAAATATATGATAAATTACTTTAGAATGCATTGTTTTATCGATACCAGATTTTTCATTTTTACAAAGTAAACTCTGGAAAAGATTTATATTCTCTGTTTTCTTTACATTTTTGAAAATTAAATATTTACCTTTTCCACACACAATTTGAAAAAAAAAAAAAGGAAATGTAAATATGTATTGATCTTTAACTTGTATGTTTCTAAAGCTAATTTAGGCTAATTGTTAAGAGGAAAATATATCAAATGTATATCAAAAGAGATTGCTTTTAAAATATTGTAGTAGACTGAATCTTCTTAAGATTGGCTCTTATACATTACTGAATATGCCAGCTGCATTGTTAAATATTTCTTTCACTTCTTCCATTTCAGAGAGGACGAGTTTGATGACTATTTTGCTGACATGTTCTTATAGCACCAGTGGAATATTTTTTTTGTCTGTATCACTTCAGAGTCTTCATTTTACCTTATCTGTTACCTGCTCCGTGCAAAACACAATAACTGATATATCGGGTATTATGACTCATCACCAACTGTGGCAGGCATTTTCAAAGTGTGCATCAGGCTTTCAAAGTGATACAAAATCATTGAGATTTGTTTCAATTGATTTGATATCCAGAGTTCTGTGAATTGAGTGCAAAAGGAAAAATTCAATGAAGCATCAGCAAAACAATGCTATGGCTGTTGTTTCTGCGTGCATTTAAGTTAACCTGTAACCACTGTATTTTTCATACAACAAGAAGACTCAAAATTAAGGAAAAATTCGGTTCCTTTTGGCATTACTAATATTTCTTATTTATATTCAGATAAATCCTTATGTGTTGGATGTGGTAGAGTAATTTTGAGAGAAAACATTTTCTTGTTTGTTTTTTTTTCTTTTTTCTGTTTTCCTCTTTTCACAGATAAAAAAAAAAACAGAACAAAACAAAACAAAAAAACCCTCAAAGTCTTGGCCCAGAGTTACAAGATCTTAACCAGTTATCAACTTTTTAAGGCTTATTTATGAAGTTCGTGGCTGTTCAATGTTTTAAATGAGATCTCTGACTCATGTGGGCTAGTCTTGAGTAATTGACCTGTCTTTTTGAGTATTTAATATTATATTGTTAACAATAATGATCTGTTGATTGTGAATTAGGAATAATTTATTGATTATGATTTTTAAGTGCTTAAAATTCGATTTTGCTCTATAGTAGTCAATGCAGCTAAATACATGATATTGTACATGCTGTTACTTAATGGTCATTCAATGTAAAGTATAAAAATTATCCTCTGAAAATATTTGTCTTTATGATTCATTTACTGCTTTTTTTTTAAGAAAGAATGAACAATGTCATCCATAAATTTCTTTCTGTATCTTGCGTTCATTCTACATGGACATTCTTTTTTTGAGCACACATTGAAGAACATACACAATAGTGGTAGAGGTTTTGCACCAGGTTTATGCGGGATTGACAGAGGGACTTAAGCATATCACAAACTTTGTATTTGGTTCAATGAAATAGAATTGATTCAACAAGCTTAAACAAAAAATGAGCAAAACAAAAAGAATAAATTAAAGTTAAAACAACTGTAAATTGTAATCATAAACATAAAGACGATCAACAGAAAGGAAAATTATGTGCATATAATCACATTGCCATACATGCGTAGTTGGCTTTATAAATTCAAAATTCATGCACATATTTTTAAAGAAACTTGAGAGATGTCGAAATATTCAAGTAGTCTTATGCAATACTAAATTCAAAAGCTAAATCATTTTTGATGAGGAAAAAAAGGTAGGTGCATGATGAAAAGATATCACATACATAGCAATAATAATTATATTTATAACATTAAAAAATGAACAAATTTTTGTGTGTGTGTTGGGGGGGGGGGGGGGGGG
>BLXT01005153.1:603167-615503 GCA_019648995.1 Plakobranchus ocellatus
GGGGGGGGGGGGGGATGACGATGATGATTGATGATGATGATGAGACACAATGAAGATAAAGGATAAAAGAGCATATGAAAAAGTTGTGATAAGAGAATGTGCATATGATGAATGCTAGCAACGCATGAGGAGGAGGGACGAAGAGAAAGAGTCAAATGATGATGCGTTTGAGAGGGAAAAAAAATGAGAAGATGTTTGCATTATGTTACTCCCTTTGCTTTAACAGAAAAAGGGCCCTGGGGAAAGAAAGGTAAGATGCAGGAGAAAAGGGGGAAAGAATATGTTATTGAGAGAAAGCTAAATTATGGAGTAAAGATGAAGTAAAATATCGTAATAGATAAAAAGGGTAGAAGAAGGGTGGGCATGATGGAAAAGGAAGGAAAAAATGAGGGGAGGAGATTGCAAAGGACATTGATGGAAAGTCTTATCAATTCAGCGTGATCGATCGTGGTCGGGTCAAAGATAGTTGGATTGTTGACTGTAGCAGCTTCGTGACATAATTGCCAGCATGGGAGTTGAGTGTATTGTGCTCAGCAATCACATCCATGTTGTACACTACTACTCACTAATGAAGCCTCGCTAAAGAAACAATTCAATGTTAAATTTCCAGGATTGTAGATTTTTTTTTTTTTTATTTGTAGTGTTACAAATCGTTGGTGATCCTGTTTTAGCTCTCTTTAAGCTCGGCACTATTTTTCATTTTAATTCCCGATATCCGCAGATTTCCGAGTGAGTTAATTTAACATAGCTTTGTCGATGTCTGCGAACAAAGGTGAGTAATCGAGCTTTTGTTTTGCATGGTTAGGCTTTGACTTTAGAAAGTAATGGACCAAATGCAAACAAACGAACATGTTATTGATTTTCTTATCCTACTATCTTGAAATTGTCCTAAAAAATACACCAAAAAGGAGGATGACATGGTTGTTGTTTTTTTTTTGGTTTTTTGTTTGTTTTTGTTCTGCATATCCTGTTCATAATAAAAAGGTTACAGGATTTCGGTCCCTCGTTAGGGCTTGTGTATTGGTACCTGTAGATGTCTAATGCCCCCAAAAAAGGAAAAAAAAAGTTTCTTAGTGTGTAGCAAAAATACAAGCATTTAATTTGCCGAAAGCGAGTCCGCCCTGAGATCTGCAGGGACCATTCTGTCGCGGGTTCGAGCCCCGCTACCGGCGCCCTGGCCTGACGGAGGGCCTGAAAGCCTGAGATCACCTTGTTGTGGACTGGCTATATACAAAAAACCAAAACCAATTTGCCGAAAGCGTCAGAGGCCATGAATTTAATCGAGGCTATCAATCGCCCAGTTTCTTACGTGAAGGAGAGCCAAGTGTTTTGGCTGTAATCTTAAACGCCGGACATAATGAGGTCATTTTCTTAGACATGAAAGGCGAAGAACGGACAGCTGTCAGGATTAAAGAAGCAGTAATTAATGGACTTCATCAATTTATAAAGATGTAAAGATACATGTAGATGACGTACCATAAAATGCAACTTCAGTCATTTACCCTTCACATACATTTATTAATATCTGCGATTGATTATTGTATCCCTTCAAAGTATTTTGTGCGAAGCTTTTTTTCTTGTCGTATGAATACTGAGGCTGTCTGTCAAAAATAAATAAATTGTTTAACTGTTTCTTGCCCGACTCTTATGATTGTGCCTTTTATTTCTTCTGTCTCTGTTTTTTTTTTTGTTTTTGTTTTTTGTTTTTAATCACGCGGGAAAAGGGAAACGGATTCAACACTTTGTGTCAATCAGATTTGACACATAGAGAAAGAACTGACGGTTTCGTTTCCTTTCATTTACACAAATTGCATTATAAGGAGCTGTGAGACACGAGAAACGCCGTCAACCTCATTTCATTATCTTAAAAAGCCTTCCGTATCTTCCTTAAACCTCCCCTTCCTCACAAACCTTTCTTCAAAATTATCCATTCAAAGTTTGGTTATAATGAATTTAAGACAACTCTTATCACATTATTATCAAAACGTTTTGTAAGGGCAAGTCGAGAAAAACAGGCAACATCTATTTTTTTTCCTTTGCTGATAATCTAATTTCCTTTTCATAAGTTGGATGGCACTGAGCAAGCAAACTGACAAAGAGACAAAAGAAGATATAACTGGACTCTTATGCATCTAGACGTAGACAGCTATCCTTAGGCTGACAGATAGGCGCACAAAATATTATTCAAAAAATGCAGAAATAAGAAGCCAGAAAAGTCAAATCCAAAAGACTTTAGGGAAGGATAGGCCTGGACAAACCATGGAATATACAGGAGTAGGCAACTGCTCGTCTGTATAATGCCATATTTATTATGCTTTTTCTCTCTTGAAAATATGTAATACCTCATATTATATCTTCTGAATCTGAACTCTTAAATGCATATAACGATGACCGGCATATCAAACCTCTGATGTACCTGTCTTGTAAATAATCAGCTCAAAGGTTTGGTATGCCTGCTATCGTTAATACGTTCAGTTGATTGTATTAAGCCGACACACAAACATAATTAAGTAATTATACCCTTTTTCATAAGAAGTTCATGTGGAGGTGTAATTTTATTAATGGAAGTTTAGCTGGAATTTTTAGCAAATGTTAAAATATTTTTATACGACAGTGCACTTTTAACACTTCTTAGTTTTTTCTCATATAAAAATAAACCTGTATAAGCTCTAATAAAGATGAGTGACTCTGGTAATTTTCAAAGCTTAAAGAGGCAGAAAAAGATGAGTCAGATTCACAGACAGGGAGAAAAAGAGTGGTTTAAATATAAAATAGATAAAGGTATAACCAGCCAGACAGGTATTGATACCTTTGGGAAAAAAAGAGTTTGTTTAAAGGAGAAAACGATTGATTAACATCAACAGTAATCATTTGATAATTTTCCGTTGGTCTTTTAAATCAAAATCTTTCAAAGAATATACATGGTCAATAACTCATTAAAACAGGTATGAACACGGCCATGGACATTCACTAGCCTCTTTAAAGAAAAAGACTCCTAGATAATCAGAATGTTTGACGGACAACTAATAAAGATTTGAGGTATAACGACAATTAATGATCGGCAAACCGTGCAAGACAGATAAATCCTGCACGAAGCGAATTTGAGTGATAATACTGTTTGGCATCTGTTTGCCGACACATGCGAAAAGCAAATGAAATTTATATGTGTTAAGAGTGAGAATTTCTATTATTCTGTTGGATGCACAACAATTCATGTTTTACAATCGTATCGATAGTGCGATAAGTTATTATAGTGTTCTTTTGAGGACATTTATTCTCCTGTGCATCTGCGTATACACACAGAAAAAAACCTTAACCTATCAGATTAATAAACCCTTGTAGCCAGGAACCGCGCCAAGTGCCTGAATCCAGTTATGCTCGGCTTGAGGGTCACACGTTTCACACTACTTCTTGCATCATAGACTATTTAAAGCATCGCAAAAATATTCCTGAATTTACAGTTTTCACTGATGTGTCCAGTCGATCCTTCTCCGTTTGTGGGTGTCTCCATGCGGACTGCATGTTGTATTTTAAATCATGGAAGATTGTTTTCTTTCCATGCCAACAGTGAAATGGACTCTCACTAAATATTGGTAGTTCTGCACCAACAACGGAGCGGTTTAAATTCAAATACTTATTAAAATATGACGCACACTTAAAATCTCAAAGCGGATATTGCTGTTAAGTTTCCTTTCGTTTATAGTTCTGTTCATAGCACTGGTGTCAGCCCTGTTGTTATAGAACAGATAACAAGCCTTCCTGCTGTGATGATAACTGAATCATAATTAGTGGTGAGCTGAAGTAGACACGCGTTTTTGTCTTATGCCGGGCAGGAATGAAACTCGCTATCATTTATGTAGGTAGTATAGTAAATTGACTATTGTTGAGTATTGAATCTGGCTGAATTCTTTACGTTAGCTCTTCCAACACATTCGTTCTTTCTTCGCTTGTTTTCCAATCTAAATTTCGCATCAAAGAGCGTAATTAAAGTTCTCGCTTCGAGAGTGCAGGAGGATGCTGATCCCCGAAAACTGTCGCTTAATGAGTTTCATCATCCGATAACTATTGCCCTGATACAAAAGTTTCACTTTTCAATGAGCTTTTTTGCCTAATATTGGAAACAAAAACCAAGGCGCCTGTATAGTAAAAAAAAAGTTGTTAAAATCTGTTTTATTCATACTTGAAATAATATATTTCTGACCTCCAAAGCAACGCTTTCAGCGTTATGGAGTGCATAAGTTTTAGAGCTAAAAACAAACATAATGTAAAAATTAGATCAGCCTTCAATATTTGCTTCTTTTGCAACATTAATTTTTGGTGATATTTTTGGCGATTGTCGCACTGAAGTTTGCACGGGCCTTCCGTTGCGGGATCTCGGATCAAGTCTTTAAAAAGCCAGGACAAATTATTGTCTGACACCCATTCTGTCCCAGACGAAAACGGTGTGGCTACAATTCCTTTTCAGCAAATGTTAGCACCACTGAGCTAAAAAAAAAAAATAACAATGATAATTGTTTTTTTTTTTTCAAGAAGAGATTAGATATGACTGATCAATACAAAGTTTTTTCTTTTGTGTGATAAAAGTCCCTAAGAGGACAACGGAATCATTTTCTTAAGGAAAAAATTTTTTTTGGAATAATCACTTATATTACTATGGAAACATTTATGATGATGAAGAATATGATAAGGAGGAAGAGGATGAGGAAGAATAGTACCGGGAATAACAATAATAATATAAAACGTATTGATAAAAAGAATAAGAGAGGTAGCGGTAGTAATAACAATAACATAACGTATAAAGTAATACGCGTAACAATATTTATAATATACGTTATAAATCGCATTAATAGTTTTTCAATACAAATGCTAGAGCGAACCATTGCAAAATCAAAACCAGCCTAACCCGTTAAAAAAAAAAGATAAGGCGCTTGCATTTAAGTCTGAAGGGTGAATTCTTACTTTTGTTCGTTGTATATTTTCAGTACAATGGCATAATGGCAAATGCCATTAGAGGAAGCAACAACAGTAATGGGTTGTACTGGGACGTCAGCTTTTCTAATACCATACAATTTGTTCTTTAAATCTATATCGAGAATAATTAATTATTTTTTGTCTGAAAAAAGATACGTCTTTTATATATTTTCAACTGAAAAAACTTCTTAGACAGGAAGCCAAAACCAATACTTTAACATTTTTAGTTATTGCATAATATGTGGATCGGCTAGAACTTTGCATTCGGTTCAAAGCACAGAATGTTGTGTACTCTGGTAACATCAAAACTCCTGCACGCATGTGAATTGTGGACCAAGGGAAAACAGAATCCATTGTTGGGTCCTATGAAGACCTTCTAACCTTGGTCAAGAAAAGCAAGCTCAAAAGTTTTAGCAATGCCATGAAACCATCAAGGCTTGCCAATACATTCCTGCAGGGCACAGTGCATGGGGAGAGAGGCTGAAAGAGAGAGGAAGATGAGTCATGCAATGGAAGAGCTTGAGATTGGGCGATACAATCATGAGGTCATGCAACCGTGAAGATTGGAGGAAGCTGGTTGCCAGATCACCTGTGACGCCCCAATGGTCCACAAGACTACGGGTTACGTGATTATTGATGGTGAATACAAGTATGTAGAAAGTCCAGAAAAGATTGATTATTTCTACTGTACTCGCACTCCAATACTTCTTGCTATGTTATTGTGCATGCTCATTACTAGCTGTAACAACTCTCGCATTGTGTCGCGCTAAGGGATGCAAATCGGCAATTAAACAATTCAAGGATACTTTAAAACTTTTTTGGCTTGATAGAGCTCGTTCAGTATTTTTGTGAGCTCCATACTTCGTCCCTCTGTGAAGGGGATCTTACTAATAACCCTTGGTTGTCTGCAAACTTCAAAAAGTGACGCATAGCCTTCCACAACAATCGCTCACACACTCTGGTTCGGCTGATATTGCAATCTAATCCAATCTTTATGGTACTGACTATGAAAAAGGAGCACTGTCAATATCTGCTGCCATGGAAACACAGATGGCGTTTGTTTGCCCTATTGATCGTGTGCGAGATGCATTACTACGGAGTATTTTCTATTTTGAGATATTGGACTCAAATGAACTAAGAATGTGCTTCATGAGCCATTCACTCTTTTATAATTGCGTGAATAGCGAGCTTACGTGCAATACAACTAATATCCATTGATTGCTTCAAAATCTGAGAATGGTTCAGTTATTCAAAAAATGCTGAGCTATATGTTGAAAAACAGTGAGTTATTGAGACAGATTGACCACCACGAAATCTTTTATCCCCTTTTCAGCAATCAAAAAAGATTTCTTGAATAGTTCAATGCAGATTCACGACTTAGAATAGTTATTATTTTTAGAAAATGGTTGATGTGTCCCCATATCAATAAAGGTTTTCCAACCACTACCAATACTGTTCATTTTATTGTTGCGAGCTCTTAAGTTGTTTTTTTTTTTTTCGCGCCGCTTAAGAGATGCCAAATTTTCTCTTATTCTCAGTACCGGTATTAGCAGGTTAGGGGAGATTAATAAAAACGTGAGGCACCTTAGGCAAATCATGCACATGTTGAGTTTTTACATTTGGACTTTTTAGTATCATAAGAAAGAAGATTTTATGCGCTTTAAGGTAGTGAAAAAATATGACTCTTAACTCTGGGGATTGTTTTCGGCTCTAAACTGTTAAAGTTGCATTTTTTAGATTTTTAAGCCTGCTAATTCATTTGCTAAGTAAAATGCCTACCAAAGCTGTCTTTCGCCACAGAGAAAAGATTTTATGAGCATTAAAATTGCTCTTTTTTTTTAATTAAAGTGATTGACCTAAGTTGAAAATATGCCCATCTTTTTAAAAACAATTTTTTGTAAGCTGGTTAAAAAGTCAATGGCCCGAGCTTTAAATGTTGATCAATATTCGTTTCTTTTATTTGATTTCCTTTTAAAACCTTACTATAAGAATTTATCTGCGTGACAAGTGAGTAATTAATGCTGATAAATATATAAAGCTAAAAATGGATGGATGAGCGCAATGTTGTTATCAAACACAATCATCTGCTTGCTTTGCAATAGTAAGTACAACGATCAAAATATTTACTGTTTCAATTATTTGTATTGTAGGACACCTGAGGATTTCAATCAAAACTTTTGATACAGCCAAAAGAAAGATTCGCAAAACTTTTGTACACAAAATTTTCTGGAAAAAAATAACCTTCAGATTGTTCCAGACCTTTCCAGTCTCTTCGATATAAGTTAATGCGAAAATAAAACTATACTGAAATGGTAGATTTCCCCAAAATCATCTTTTTTGTGCTTGGTGAATTTTTTCCAAGGTAAGCCATTTCTAAAATTATTATCGAGACTTGCGATTGTCTTCTTAAAAGGATAAAGAAAGTCATGTCTACAGTTTTCTTTTTTCTCACACTGCTATTGATTAAAATAGATCCAGACTGACCAATAAAGATGCTGTTGATGATAACAATGTTGAAGATGATGATTTGGGTGGTGATGATGATGAAAATAATGCTGTTGTTTATAATGAGTATGATGGTGATGATGAAGGTGATAATGATGATAGGTGTCTAACGATGGAGATGACATTAATGGTGACTATTTCAATATATGTAAGTTGCGACTTTAAAATACACAAATCTTTCTTCTGGCTTGCAGCTATTCTAAAATTCGCTCCATCCGCTCGTTTCTTACATTGATAAAAAAAAAAGCCCTCTACACGAGCATTACACATCCTGCCGAGGAAGTAGGCTTAGCGTACCAGGCAGACAATGTTTGGAGGACACTCATCACTTTTTTTTTTCTTCAAAAGGTTTTGTTTTTGCCGTTATTGTTATTGTTCGTTTGTTTTCATGAAATTCATCTCTTCAATTGTCCTGAAATTTGATGCGTCGTTGGCCTTGATTGTAACAAATTAATGACGTGGGCTTTCTTTTTCATATCTAAACTTGTTTTTTAGAAATCCTGAAAAGTGGGTAGAAATATCAACTTTTCGTTTCTGGCTATTTTGTAATACCCAAAAAGGCCCACGTTATTTAAAAAACATCATAAAAACATCACTATTCCTGCACAAATTTGAAACGATTTGATATTTCTTGATTTTCACACTTTGTTTTACTTCCAGGGGTGAAAAATATTTCTCTTTTTCTCGAAATGAAACTTAATTAATCTTTACAGAATGAGAACAAAATATTCCTTATGCAATTAGAACCTATATTTAATTCAACGAAATCTTAAGGCATTAAAAAGTAAAAGCAGTCTCCTAAGCGAAGATGCTTTTCACTGAGAAATTTAATTCAACATTACAGCTTTGGTATATGTAGGACACACACCTCTCAATCGATAAGAGCTATCCATTGCATTGCCTAGTCCGCATAAACTGTTCTGTGATAAGATTATATCATCTAATATATATATATATATATATATATATATATATATATATATATATATATATATGATGATGATGATGACGGAAAACTATAAAAAGATGGTAAACATGGAAGAAACAGTTTAAGACTGGATTTTCTCATAATTGAAGTGCAAAACCCTATCAAAGATGACTGTGGTAAGCAAGATAATCATTTCTGTTTGTCTATCTTATCGATAGAATACCCATATTGAACACACAGGAAAAAGAAGAAAAAAGAATATCGAGAAATGGTTTTAATTGCATAGATATCCAAAAAAATCGAATGAATCGGGTTCAAGCAAGTGCTATGCGCGTTAAGATGCCAAGCCCCTACAGTTAGAAGGTTCGTTCTCTGATGTCGATGCTGTTTAATGACCATAAATGCATTAAATTTATTAATAAATAAAAAAAATCCTCAGAGGTTAAAAGGGAGAAGAGCAGTGTAAGAATTTTAAAAAGTAGTTAAAATGGCGCTATGTGACCTGTGACTGTTCAATGTAATTTTGTTCTCACCTTCACCCCATTGCTCGGAGCACTGATGATTTGTTGAATGCCGACTTGAGATAATGTTTCGCCAGGAATTACGCACGAACGGAGGACGTGGGGGAAAAATCAGGCTGTCAAAGCAGAGTTGATAAAAGGATATTAATAATTATTGTAATGATGCCATGCTCCATAAACTTTCAGTAGTTGATTTATTAGGTACACAAGTATAAAATGGTTTCGTATGGGCTTGCAAAATCAAATCGCAAAGAGGTGGAGGAATTCAACGGTATCGTTATTCGTCTCTATCAATAAATTTTTTTATTAGTAGTAAAGAAAAGCATTTTTTCATCAAATTAATTTAGTCTTTGCTCTGGTTAGAACTGCTTTTGAGGTCACTGTTTTATAGGCCTAGCAATAAAGAATTCTATAGCTTCAGAGTCTTCCTTGAAAGTGATTAAAAAAAAAATACTGAGAAACAGCTGCTTGTGGCCTTGATTTGTCGATATTGGATCCTCTCAAGATCGACGCTGGAATAAAAGCTTTGAGTAGTATAAAGGATAGAATGATAAAATAATGTCCGAACGGGTATGTTTTGCCACGGAGAACGAGATAAGAGGAACGCACGTATGACCGAGACAAAAATCGGTCACGAAAAAATAGAAAGAGATTAAGATAGGTCATATAAAAAACAAACGGGTCAAGGTTAAAGTTTTGTGTCTTTTTAATTTTATTATGGGCGACATTTCAACGGGAGTGTATTTATTACCTGCGCCGTATATGCACAGAAAAATCCTTTCTATTTTGTTACGGCAAATTGTTGAAAAAGTTGGGGAGAAAGTTTTAATCAGGTAACTGTGACGTTTGAACATCATTTACATTGACAGAATGCAAAACATTATAGGAAAGTCATCATATTTGATACAAAAACAAAAACCCGGGATCGTATTCTTTTTAGGTAATTTCACCCGGTAATGGAAAAGGCTATCTTTTTAAAAGTATTAGATCAGGTATAAGGTGAATCTTTCACATCGTCTAAAAAAATATAGAACTCAGAAAACATTTTGAAGAATTTAATTTAAAAGTCACCGGTGGTTTAGGAGAGTTTTAGAAACTATCAGTACCTGGTTTAAATAGTCATTTTTGAAACGTTTTCTTACAAATTATTTTAAAATGTATTTCTTTTTAAAAGAGGAATTTCAGTTTTGAAATTCGCAGCAAATTATTTTAAGATGATAAAATGCATTTCACAATGTTAGTTTTTATGAATTGTGTAAAGAGTATGGTCTTAGTAGCAAAAATTAAGAAGCTTGTCACTTTTAGGGGCGTCGGTGGAACAGTGGTTAGAGAATTTGCTCTCAAATCTGCAAAAACCTATCTATCGAGGGTTATAGCTAGCCACAGGTGGCCGGTTTGCGGAAGGCCAAAACGTAAGAGATTGAAGTGGACAGGCTTTACGTCGCAAACCAAACTTACTCAGGTACAGCAGATATGATGTGTTTTAACGAAAAAAAGTGTTAACCGCTTGAACTATCTTAGCACAATAAGAAGGGGAATATAAGAAATGTTTCAGTAGGTTTTTACATTTTAAAAAGGCAAGATTGATAGCAAATCGTCCAAAACAATATTGTCATTATGCTCATGGAAGCTAAATGTATTATTCATACAATACTATAGAACCCTTATTTTTTACACTGTATTTACATGCAGCGTATACGTAATTGAAAAATAAAACCCACAATTTGAAAATTTTTGTTCTGTAAAGGTGCATATTCTTGAAAGTTTGTTGGGTTTTTTTAAACACCATGTAGGGTTTACTAAATTATCATTTACTTGATATAGTCCACCCTGTAATCATGTTTTTATTTATATTCGATTATACGTTACAGCAAAAAAAAATATAGCTATATCTATTCCATAACGAAACTTAATTCCAACACTGCGGATTGCTTGGCTAAATAATGACTGCTTCTAAATCTCTAACTAAACCTCAGATCGAAGACACTAATAGGCTTTGCGATATGTTAATGGACTTTAAACATGCAAGAACAGTGCAAAATCCATAGGTGTTACGCTCTTCCTTGTCACTTATACTCTCTCCTAACGCCAAAGTGCCGCTAACAAAGTAACGTAAGTCTCTGTAATGTTTTTTTTCATAGAAACAGTTTCTATCACCCTATCTCATTAACTTGTATTTGGCCTATTGTATTACACTCCTCCACTCCTTAGGGTGTAACAGTGGATAGTGAAACCACCCCCAGCTCTACCACCGGCGTCCTGACCTGACGGACCTGAAAACCTGAAATCATCTTGTAACGGACGGCCTTTACACACACAAAAAAAATCACTACTATTATGTCTCGGTATCAAACTCTATATTAGAATTGATTCTGAAAATTAATACAGGTCGCTCTCTGCCGAAGTAAATTGTTTATAATCTAAATTCTGTTTCTCGATTCACTGAATTCAGAGCTGGGACACAAGCTTCAAAATAACACAAGTGTCAAAATTATTTCTATAGATACAATTTGATTAAATTTTCATACATCTTAATAATGCTATTCTTAATTCAGCATTTCAGAGGTCAACGACATCCACGTAAGTAGCAGAAACAGTAATAAATATGTCACCATGTTCCACTTACCGCATAGATGAGACTAATGCGTGTCGTTTCCCATTAAGGTTTGAAAATTTTATGATCTCGTTTACACAGAGGTGTCAACTGTTACGAAGATAACAGAATACTGAGGGAAAAACCGATTTTTATGTTGTGCGTTATTTGAGCTGGTTCACAACTTTGCACATCTCAGACTTTCTGGCCTCTGCCGGTCTGGGCACTAATCACAAGATTAAAACCAGCGACGAGGTGTTCTTTCAGGATTCGGGACATGTTTCCTAACCGAACCGCTAAGAGTAGAACTAAATTTAGTTTCGGTTTTTTTTTTTGGTTTTTTTTTCTTTTGAAAAATCGGATGTAGTTCTCTCTCGCAAATGCCTCTGAATTGAAGTTCTTAAGTCGCTTTGATTTTTCTGATTAAAAAAAAAAAAGCAAGACAGAATTGCGATAGCAATCACAAGACGGATGACAACCCTTTACATAGCCTGGACTTTTTAAAGAAGGATAATATTGATTTGAGATAATAAAAAATATACATAGCAATAATATAGATTTATTGTGCCTAACTATTATAATCATGTTAGCACAAAAAGGTGAGGAGGATCGGGAGATTGGTATGAAATTAAATAGATAATTGTAAAGGTTGTCAAAAATAAAGTGAGGTTCATACACTTGCACAGACACGCATATTTAGAGAGAACACATAAGAAGAGAAAGAAAGAAAAGAGAGGGAGAAGAGAGAAGGGAAGGGTAGAGATAAGGTTCAAAGAAAAGAGGGAAAGAGAAAGAGAAAGAGAGAGATTTTTTTTTTT
>BLXT01005153.1:632864-644863 GCA_019648995.1 Plakobranchus ocellatus
GAGAAGGAAACAGCTGAATTGGCCAATCTAGACAAAAAAGAAAGCAATCATTATTTTAAGGCACAGCTTTAGGAATGCTTTAAGAGATTTTTATATCCTCAGGTTGCTCGAAACATACATTATTATATTCATCTCTTGTCCGCTCTTTCTTTGCCTTATGGAATCCCGAAACTGATTATAGATCAATCGCTGCACCATCCTCACTCTTACTCTGAGCCGATCATGTCAGATGAGCATTCTAGCACCGTCGGGAGATGTTTTCAAAAAAAGCAACATCCTCACTCTTACTCTGAGCCAATCATGTCAGATGAGCATTCTAGCACCGTCGGGAGATGTTTTTTAAAAAAAAGCAACATGCTAAAATAAAAAGAAAGCAACATTGATCTAATTTGTTGTAACATTTAGAAACATTTTTTCAAAACTTCGGATTGGAAGCCCGTTGAAAAGAAGACAAGAGCACGCTAGATTTACAGAGAAAAAAAGAGAAAGTATGAAAATCAAGTGTAAAATATTGTTCTTACAAATCGTTGAATGAGAGATGGAAATTATCATATGTGTAAAGTGGTAAAATACATGCCTACTTCCTCTTTCACTTTCATACCTTTCCAAACTTAATAAAAATAGTCTGAAATTTCCGACCTTACTGCTGGTGTGGTTTTTATTCTTTTACTCTCGTTGTTTTTAAGACAGGAAGTGAAAGCAAACATTTTCTTCATCCTTGCATGCTATTTGAGATCTAGAAAGCGGCAGCGGTCAGAAAATCAAACAAGTTGAGGAAGAATTTAGATACTTTCAATATTCAACTATACTTTCTCGGATGGCAAGCTTTCAGTTTAAACTCAAGATGTGTCGAATTCTAAAAAAAAAAAAAATCTTCACAAAAATATAAAATGAGAGATTTCAAAGACTGTCATGTCTTGTCAAATCTTTTGTACAGCTGTGAATGCCGGAAAATTACTCCGGATAATTTTTTAAAACAAAAAATCAATCAGTAATAGCAGGGAGATAATTGAAAATGAAGACAGAAGATTGATTTTACAGAGGAAATTGACTTAATAACACAGTGCCGATGTAAGTCGATGAGTCTAACTCTAGCTATTGATGCTCTTTTTAAATGGATTATTTTTATGTGAAGGCAACAGATCGCACTGAATGACCGCAGGGATGAAGGCCAGCGGTTTTACATATTAAACATAAAAAAGTGTTATAATCCGAGGTGTCAATTTCAACACTGATTACAATACCAATTTCACATACGCACCTCGATTACAAAATACAATTTCGTCATTCTGAAATTTACTGCTCTGTATTTTCATCTACTTTTTTTTGTACATCTTTTTTATTTGGTTATCTATTTACATTTACACCTGCCCAATTAGCTATTTATCGCTCGTTCATTCGCCAATGTTACTGTCTTTCAATGTATCTACCTTTTAAATACATGCATTTCTATTCTTGTGTTGATTTTTTTTTTTCATATGGCACTTGAAAATGCTCAAACGCAGCGTACATGGAAACAATCAAAGTAAGATTTTGTATCATTCTACAAAAATGTATTTACTTTACAACTGTCACTCTTTTACTGTATATTGCATTCTGCCTTTCTTTTTACTCTTTTTTCTAATCAGAATTAAACTTCCAAACACGATATTAGTGGACTAGTTGTGAATGCAAACGTCTCATTAAATGCAGCATTCTTCATCATCTGAGATTTTAAAAAGTAATCATTTCTTCAAATCAGAATTACCTCTAGGTTTAAAAATTTAGTGTCTCAAATAAGAGAATTACTTTCTATCTGCAAGAAAACATTCTTTAAAATATTACTACTGTGAATGCGATTTAGGTAGAACAAGATAATCAAGATAAATAATAGTTGGGTTTTCTTAAAACGGGAGGATTTTTATCCAACTTTTTGGACTAATCCTTTTTTTGAAAAAGCATTACTTTTGAAAACATGTTTTTAAAAAGTAATTATCATGGTGTTCTGTTTCAAGATCTGGCTTTATTCTCTCCCCATTCTGCCTAGATAATATGTTCATACCCGCCTAAGTATTTTGCACGTTTTGCTAGGGGACTTCGTATAGGTTTGGATTCTTTTCATCACAATCATTTCCATCAGGCCTACATAATTCAAAGCATAAACTATACAGAAATTCCCTTAAATACTTTTTTCCTAAGTTTCGTTTCACTCTTTCATATTTTTCAGCTACATTTTTTGTTCTATATACGCATAAGAAAAAGTAATGTGGAGCTAAATTGATATTTAAAACTAGCGAGCCTTGTTGAGATAGAGAATTGTCATATTTCTCATACTAATCTGTTAGTGTCCGGTAGTGAATTCATATCTCGGCCCAGGCTTTGGATTCTTTTTTCTTCAGAATTGATTTTGAAGCTTTCACCATTGTAGAAAAAGTTCAGAGCTCCATCTTAATGAAATATCACCGTGTATTATTTAGGCATTTTTCGCTGTTCATAGTCAGACATTTTCCGCTGAAGGTCATTGTAATGCCTTCGGGCTTCTGGACTTTTAGGTCAATAGGGCATGGAGCTTGGTTAAAAATGTTACTCCTTGTCAGCAATTATTTTCTTTGCCTTGATTTCGTTTGAGGTACAAATGTTATAGAAAATACGAATAGGAAAAATAAATTGGAAAAAGTGGAGAAAAAAAATCAGATGATCTGTAAATATTTGTTTTGTGGATGAAAAAGAATTTTGAATGATATTACGTTTCGCGCTGAATATTTTTTTTTCCAAGTCCACTAATCGCTCTCTTCTTTGCGGTACTCTAAAACAAGAGAATTATAGAATATATGATCGTTTTAGTGACTTTGAGTTGTTGTTGTTGTTGACGATAATAATGTTGTAGTCTTTTTGTTCTGATTCGCCTTTTATTCATAACAAAGGTATACTGAATAGAATTTGATGATCTTATAGCAAAAAAGCATCACATGTAATATCCCTTTTGTTTCTATTTATATAGATAGAAAAAACCCAAATTATATTTATGTGACTAGTGGATATGCAGATAAATTTTGGCTGGATTTCTTTAAGACGGGAGTAGTTTTATACAACTTTTTAACCAGTCCTTTAAAAAAAGAACTAGTTTTATAAAAGGGTTTTTAAAAAATAAGTATCATGGAATCTATTTGTTTGTTTGTTTCCTTAGTCCTCAATGTGCTTCTACTGCTGATGCTTCATCTCCTTTACTTGATCGATTTCAACAATAGACACCTATTGTTCTATAAGAAGGCTACTGTACACTATTATCAGATCTAGAAGCTTTATAAGAACATTAATCGCAGGTACACAATGTCGATAAAAAAGAAATATAATGAATCTAAACATCCTATGACATGCCGAGGTTAGAAGAAAAGGGATGGGTTCCATAAAACTAGGTAAAAAGAACTGTAATATACCACAGGGGAATTACAAATGAATGGAGAGTTAGTATCTTATTAGATGAAATGATAGCAAAAAATCTGGAGAGCTGGCATCTGATTCCAGATAGAGCAGTTTTAGCTTAACTTGTAACCAAAACTTTTAATCTACGAATTGTTCAATTGCACTATACGCATCAGAGATGTGAACATGTAGGAATAAAAAAGTGTTATGAAGAAATAAAAAAGCAAAGGGTTATCTGCAGTCTCACGACATCGTGAAAATAATGAGAGATTTCAGTGCAAAAGATGGTAATGAAAGGATAGAAGATTTTGTTGGGATCAGTGGCTAAGGGATTGTAATTGAACGTGGGAGTAAGCTACGTGAAATTGAATGTTGAAAAATCAATGATTTTACTATAAAAAAATATTTTATATCAAAAGGATTCTAGACGACATTTGATATGGACGAGCTCTGGTGATAGAAGTAGAAATAAAATATATCATAAGTATGTTCTCATTTAGAAACGATTCAGAAACGCCATCAAAACATTCAAAATTATAGCCTGCCAGAAGCCGACTATGATTAAGGCCAAAGTCCAAATGTGTAATTTCAAAATAAAACTTAAGAAGTTTATAAAGGCAAAAGCCAATCCTAAATTCCAGTTGAAATCTGATGCAAAGCTAAAAGCAAAATTGCTGTAGCCGTGAGATACTAAACAATACCTCAGAGGTAGAGGAACTACGGTCAGCACTAGATCTGGTGGAAGAAAAACGCAAATTAAAGAGATGAAAAAGCCAAATAGAAAGGCTTAAACAAAAAAATCAAGATAAAATGCATTGTAGCTAAGGAAAAACGCCAAGAAATAAGGTAAAGGTCAACTATAGACAGTAAATTCATGCATGCTAAAAATGAAAATGAGTGGTAAGAAAATAAAATGCAGTAGCCCTAGCGGCATAAAAGTCGAAAAAATATTAATGGAAAAGAAGTAAATATTAAACAGTC
Organism: Plakobranchus ocellatus; assembly: GCA_019648995.1. Classification (NCBI taxonomy): domain Eukaryota; kingdom Metazoa; phylum Mollusca; class Gastropoda; family Plakobranchidae; genus Plakobranchus; species Plakobranchus ocellatus. Next base: position 637,248 of record BLXT01005153.1, read on the forward strand.
GTCAGATTACATTGAAGATCTTTTCAAAGATGATAGGAGTCAAAACCTGGAATAGGGTAAAGCTACAAGGTCAAACTATCCTTCAAGACGAATAAAGGCAGTAATAAAGCAAGTGAAAAAAAAACGGAAAGGCCTCAGGACCAGATAAAATACCAAAAGCAATAACTACAGTTTTAGAAAACTTAGGAATAGATCTGACAACAAAATCCTAACTGCAATATATGAGTGTTGAACAATTCCGGAAAATCTTTTCAAAGCTGTTTTATAGTGATGGCGAAGACATAAGAAGCAACTGAATTTGAGCTTTCTAGAACAATCAGTTTAACGAGCCATTTAAAACTGCGTGTTATGGTGCATAGAATGTACAAGATATGAAGAACAGAAATATTCTTAAAGCAGTTTTGCTTTGTGCCTAGAAACGCAGGCTTTTGACAAGTCAAACATGAAAAGCTGTTTCACAAGCTAGAACAATTACACATTGATGGTAAAGATGTGACAGTAATTAGAAATCTATCCTGGGACCAAACTGCCTCTATAAGAATTGACTTTTAGATGCTATAATTTTAGACAGAGAAAGAATGGACCTGCCTTTGAATGTGAAAAAAACGAATGCATGATTATCAAAGAGAAATTTCAAGCCCTAAATGCAATCTCATTAGCAAAAATGAAAAAAAAAATTAACAAATCTCATTTTCAAATCTCTCGTCTACCTGATAATTTCAGATAGTAGATGTACAAGCGAAACAAACAAAAGAATAGCCATAACCAAAGATAAATTCCAAATACTGAAACCAATACTAACAAACATAAACATAAGAATAGGCACCAAATTACGGGTAAAGAAAACATTACAAAAGGTCAGTATTGTTATATGTTGGATAATAATCAAGGAAACTGGAAACAGTAGAGATAGGTTTGGTTTATCAGAGGAATGATAAAAATGTTATAGGCGAAAAAAGTTTAATGAATCGGTTTTGAAAATGCTAATCTTGAGCGATCAATAATTAAAACGAGATAAATCCATTTCTGGTTTTTATTATTTCACACATATATATTCTGTAATAAAGGAAATTTACGCACCAAACTTTCAATACACCTTCGAATCAAAATTTCCCAGTTTCAATCGCTGACGATCGTTAAAATTTCGTTTTGCCACTTTTTTTTAACAAAACACTACTTCAAATTTTAAAATACCCCATTATTGAATATTTTTACACACCTACCATCTAGTTTTCGTGTTCCTGGATTGTGTGGTTTCTGAGATTATCCAGTTCGTTTTTATTTATATTTTGTTTTTTGTTTTGTTTTGGTTTGGTTTTTTTACCTAGCTCAATTATTCATAGCAAATTACAAGACGGAGGAAACACAATTTCTTGGACGCGTTTGCCGACACAAGGGCTTAGAGCACTTCGCAGTCACTGGAAAGATTGAAGGCAGACGCAGCAGAGGTAAACATAGAAAACATGTATCAAAAGCCTTGGCTCATGCGTAATTGGCAATGCCAAACTTATGCCAAGAAAAAGAAGTAGAAGAAGAAGAAGGGAGGAGAGGAGGAGGAGTAGAAGTAGAAGGCATGGCAACAACAACTACTACTTCACAACAACAAAACGATCAAGATAGAATTAAGGATACCAGGCAGATGAATATAGAATTTTTTTTTCAGTTGACAAGCACATAAAAAAAGACTTGTTATGACCTTTTGAAGCACAGAATTAATTTCTAAGGACGCTAATGTCAGAGACTTTTTCCCCTGACTAGACAAGAGGGTTTTTTTTTTTTTAAACAGCATTCAGAGTAGTAACGCTGTGTTGTTTAAGCTGGTTCACCCTGAGGCCGTAGCGAGGAATTCTATAATGGAACTTCCTGCCTCAGAAACATTCTCAGTGGGTTGCGCAATGTAAAACCATTATGATGCAAGGATAGGGCAGTACTCTAACATGTATCACATGCAGACAAAAATTATGGGGATAACAATAACGAAATAACAGCAGCTTATACATAAACTAAAAGATTCTAAACTTTGAGAATCTCAAACCAACAAGTACGACCATTACATGGAAAAAAAATATTTAAGAGTGTAATGATACCATTAACCAGGGATAGAAGAAATTGTAAAGCTAGGAAACCGGGGGGTGGGGAGGGGAGATCGGGGCATAAGCCAAGTTTCAAAAGTCAGTAGGAAGGGGAAAGCAAAATTCATGCCAGTTCAATGAATCATCATCGAGTTGACATAACTACAACCCATAATTCTATTGAACTTATATGGTGCATAAGTACAGAGTAAAATATTTAAATAGTCATAACTGCAAATCGAAACGGGGAAACCTTTACAACTGAAAATCAGATACGGTGTGGGCGGGCCGTGGGTAAGTCGGTTGAGGGGTTGGGGTCGCTAGGGGGATTTCAGGTGTCGCGCTGGTTAGTGAAATTGCCTTGAAATCTGAATAGACCTACTTTTGCAAGTACGCTAACACCTCGGGGATCAGGCTTGTCGAGTGCCAAAAAGACGTACATCGTGAAGAATATGTTTATTCATGCTAACAAACTCGAGGTAAATTGTTCATTATCCAAATAGATTTCTCGATTAGCCGATTAAAAAAAAATCGTATTCTATCAAAAAGCCTGCACATTAGAACAATGAAATGAGAAAACATTGGCAAGAAAATAACTTGTATTGACTTCATGACTTAAATCACACTGAAATCCCGGCGTGGAAATTGAAATTCAAGGTGTTGTTAGTGAAGGGGATCTTTATTGTAAAAGAGAGACAGAGGAAGTGAGAGAGTTAGTAAAACTTAAATGATAATACAATTGTTTTCCGTTTCAGAATTTAAATACAATACGCAAATTAACCTGATACTGATGAAATAATTTCTCCTACAAATCTCAATGTGATTTGCGGGTGTAAATCACTGTTTTGGTTTGTTCTAACAAAAAAAATGTCTTTTATAAGTTCAGCCTTTTAAACTTGTTTTACGTCCCCTAAGTTTGATGGACTTTATAATCTTTCAAATGTATTTTTTCACTGTGACAACTCGATAATTTGGCACGTAATTTATGTCATTCTCAATCCATAGAAGAACTCGCTATTTATTTACATTTCTAGATCCGGATTATAGATCTTTATTTAGAATGTACTTAATTAATCTCCCAAACACAATGGGGTTAGATCTGTATTATAGTGTACTCTTTTAGGTTCGGTTTCTAAATCTACCTGATTTACAGATTTCTCTGCGAAACAAAATACACGCACCAAACTTTTTAATGCCGCAATTGCGTATACGTGCTCGAAATTCCTGAACGGTTTTGTTATTATTTTCAGTATGCACTTTATGCTGAAGAAGAGATTGACTCCAGTGGTGTCTAAAATTTTTAAATGATAAAATGTAGAAAAGTTTGATGAGTTTTATAACATACTTTGTGGGCAACATAAACACATCCATATTTTTGAGGATTTAAGTGGCACCCCACAAACAATTATACAGGTGTCACGTGTTCATCCTGGTCTTCTTTACAGTGAAATTGCTTTTACATGCATTGATTTTTTTTGTGTGTGTTTATAATTAAAGGCGAATGCTAAATAAACGTTTTATATGTGTTCAAGAATCATGTTCACAAATTTCCTAAATGACCCACTTGAGCTTGCCATTTTAAAAAAAAAAACTATGTTAAAGCTAAATATCGAGAGTATCAGGCAATTTAGCCATGTAATCTCCGTATAGCATTAAAGTAATAGTCAGTGGGAGGTTTTCATTTTTTTTAGTTGAAAATGTCTTTCATTAGCTCGTACCTCAATTATTTTTAATACATGAAGAGAAGTGGATATATTCTATGACGAAAAACGGTAAGAAAAGAATGAGGTGAAAATATCAATTTTTGGAATTTTTTGAACATTGTGAATTCAGATAAAATTTAATGCAAGAAGGAAAAGTTACAATGGTTAGATTTCAAGCTATCATTAGTTCCTATTTAACTGTATATTACTCTTGTTCAAGACAGTCGCGCTTTGCCACTCATTTTTCTGCTTAAGAAGCTTATTATGTTATTCAGTTATTTTTCCCTTTACCCTAATTTCTTATTCTACTTCAGCCTTCTAGAGCATCGTTTGGGTAAGCCTCTTGTGAAATCAGACTTGCTAAGCACTATCGCTATCAACCTCTTTTTTTTCCATATATTTCTCAAGAGACCTCTTCAAAGTTACGTTTTCTGGTGTTTTTAAAACTGTCTTTCATGTATTATTTCTTGAATATCTGGCATTCAAAGCCGCACAAAATAGTTAATCATACATGGGTATCCCTTCACGCTTTCTTTTCATATTGCCATTGAGATGCTTCTGTTTTTGAACACGAATCGATCGATAGAAATTCTCTCTAGCCATTGTTATCTGTCGCTATGTTTTATGTGGTACTATCACCATCGGATGTGGTCGTGCAACCTGGGTAATAAAACTTTGAAATATTTTTGTTTCCTTTAAACTCTTTTGCTTGTGAGATCATGGTGAGAGTCAGATCTATTTTAGGTGTCACCGTGCACTTTGTTTTCTTCGTAATTTAAGGTAAACCATTGCGTTTATTCCCAGTCAGGACAGAATCCAAGTAAATTTGAATGGCCTTTAAGACACCGCAATTAAACGTGTGACCTTGCAACAGCACTATGATATAAAAAAAAGTTACATCGTTATTTTTTCAAATTATATCGGTGCATTTAACAGGATAGGGGAGAGGTGGGTCATCTGGTAGGGCAGTTGGCTAAAAAGTTCGAATCTCAGTCCGGGTCAAATCAATTTATCATTGCTCCTCTGTGTCCACCCAGCACTAAATCGGTATTAGGTCTCTTAAGGCCCGGCGAAAGTTAAGGCGGGGAGGAAAGCAATGGCAAAATACCTCATAAAGCCATTTCCCGAGACTTGGACTAAGCGTGGGACCCACTTTACTTTTACTTAACAAGATGACATGGCTATTACCTTTACTCTGCGTGGGGTAAATTTGCACGTACTCAGCTATATTTATATAGGTCTTTACTGCAATATCATCCTGCTTTTTTTTCCTGAAGAGTTAGTTATGTTTCAAACTAATTCCGCCAAGCATTATTTAACTGACACCTCAGAAACAGGCAACAGCAGCTCTCTCCGGCAATTTTGATTTCATAGAATGCTTCTATTAAGAGATTTGCTGGTACTCTTAAGATCAAGTACTTATAATGTTATGCGAAGATGATCTTGGTGGCAGGTTATAATTTAAGTATTTTGAATTTTCTTTTTAAAAAGCCGTCTTCAATTTGCTTGTGTGTGTGTGTGTGTGTGTGTGTTGGTTTGGTTTGGATTTTTTTTAATTTTTTTTTTATTGCTTTGTTTTTTCTCTGACTTCATTTTTTGCAAATATACACCGTACGCAAAATGTTAACATAATCTAAGCAGCATTATCAATAGTCACCGTAGCTTTTTTCACAAAAAAGATTGAGTACATCTTCAGAGGAATAAATTACTCTCCAGGAATTGGCATCAGCGGAAGGAATCTTGATAACCTGCGCCATGCCGATGGGCAAGCTTTAGTTACATTAAACACTGTGAAAGGAATAAGTCAATTTATATCCCTTATTCATAAATACCAAGAAACCGATAGTATATTATCAAAGACACACAAATTGAATGGGTAAAAAAGTTTAAATGCTTAGGACAGATCATAACGGATGATAAAATCTGTCGGGCAGAAATAAGAGAAAATAATGGTATATTGCATAAAAATGAAGACAGAAACATTTAATTTGCCCTGATGCTTATCGGGTGACACGTTGTATTTATTCAATATTTGTATACGGCTGAGATTTACGGATATTTCGCAAGTCTATAGAAATGAAGGTAGGTGTATTTCAAGTATGGATTTTTAGAACAGTTGACAGAATAAGCTGGGCATAGTGTGAAAATGGTGACATAATCTAAACATTTACATGTCAAACTATCTCTCCTAGCCAGTATTCAAAGCACAAACCTAAGATTCTTTAGATGCGGGACAAGACATGATAATTATTTAAAATGACATTCTCTAATTTAAAAAATCTAAAGTAGAAGGATGGCTTAAAGACATAGACGAGAAAAAGAGTGACGGAAACTACCAGAGAGGCTGGCAATAGAGACAGAAGGAAGTCTATTTCACGCCAGCCTCATGTTGATCAAAAAGCATAAAATTATAGAGGGGTCTTGAAATCAATTCAAATGAGTCAGTCATTAACTGTAACATACATGTAAATATTTCTTTTCTTATTTTACTGTCTATTCTAATTTTACAATAATCAATTTTATAAAAGTGAAACAATAAACGGTATACCTGGGATGATTGTTTGCAGCCTCATTAAAGAAAGGTTCAAGTTATCAACATTCATTGAAAATCATCCATTCTTCAGTAATTATATGCTTAAACTGAAAGAAAGTGAAAAAAAATTGTGTTTTTAACAACTTTTACGTTTATGCTTTCAAAGTTCTTTTACAGAGAGTAAAAAACGAGACAAGATTTATTAATTACTAGCAAGTGAAATGCATGAGGTGCATCGATGTTGCTTTATTATAACATTCAATTTCTGGTTTGGGCGCGTTTTGACTCTACTATTCAACCATGCTTGTGAATTTTACTGGTTCTATACTTTTAGAGGGTGTGTATCTAGGTTATTCCTTTTAATGCGATCTATTATCACTTCGTAATTAAATACCAATTTAGAATTGTTATTATTTCGTCTATTTACTTACCTTCTCTCCAAGACATGAGAAGAAAACTTTTGCTCACTTCTGATAACACCATTCAACAAAGTAATGGAAAATGATATTAGTAAGAAATGCAATACCCGGTAAATATGTAATTGCATTGCAAACGATTAAGCTCAACTTAAATAGCTATTAAGTTGGTGTGATTGCTAGTTATAGAATTTAGACTGCTAGATCTTTAAAAAAAAAAAAACTATTTTGAAAGATTTACTGAACATTGCAGCCTATTTAGAAGAAAGTTTGAATATTATAAATATAGATCAAAAGCAAGTCTTTCCTTCAAGATTGCAGTTAGAAAAAAGATTTGAGCAAAGTAATGCAAGCTCCTGCAAATATTTCAATTTGGTAAGACTCGAAAATGAGAATTTACATTTATATCATTTCCCATATAAAATTACATTAACCCAATATGCTCGCCGGGTTTTTTGCGCTGTCGATAGGAAGACAGCATAGGTGATAATTTTACTGAACACCATCGTGGTTTATACTTGTACTAGAATATTTAGGCCAATTATAGACCCACCACTGCAGCACCAGGGGACCCTCTGGGTGTAATAAAACATCCACCAGGTGTACCAACATGACCGATCGCTAGGGCGTGTAGACCTGGGTGGTCGGAACTACGTGCATTATCACATGCTTTATGGTGTTCGATACGCCAATTTCTAAATCTTGGCAATCTCACCAAAAACTAGCGGGACCGAAACGATGAAAAGCAACAATTATTCTCTTCTTCACAGACACCTTGCGCTTTTCACTGGAAAGATAATTTCGATCTTTTCTTGCCGTTGTTGAATGTTATGCTTCTGATTTTTGCATTTGTTTTTGTTTATTTGCTAGTTTGTTGTTGTTGTTTTATTTT
>BLXT01005153.1:676975-692371 GCA_019648995.1 Plakobranchus ocellatus
CTGTCTGTCTGTCTGTCTGTCTGTCTGTCTGTCTGTCTGTCTGTCTGTCTGTCCTGATCTTTCCTTTGCTTTTTCTCTACCTCCTCCCCTCTCTCTCTGCACATAACGATAATAACCTAGATTTTTTTTTAATCATTGCTTCTTCTAGGCATTATTTTGTATGTAGACAAGAACTTTTCAGCATGAGGGCTGTGTGGAAGGTTTTAATGTCGAAAACTATGTTAAATCGTTAACTTTATTGTCCTTGTTTTTCTTGATGAAAATTAGACAGAAACTGGAAAAGAATCGTTATTGTTGGTCTTTAAAAAATTGTACGCGTTTTGATTTTTTCTACTCTTTCAGAAGCTCAAATAAAAAAAAAGAAAAGTGAAACGCGTATATGCGAGCTATTGCCGTAGACACTTGTCTATATGTATCATGTTTTGGCAGCTAGATCTAGCTCTAACTTTATTTTGCTAGCAATCTTTTGGTTCAGCTAGCCATGTTTCAACAACGTTTTGTTTCTTAGCAGTTTTCTATTCGTTCTAATATACTATCCTTTAGCGTTATCATACATATATATTTTTTTCCTCGTGTGATAAAAGAACAAAGCTTGCATTTAAATCCTTATTAAATTTGTAAAGGAAAATAGATGAATTGGTCACAGAGGTTTTGAAATCGATCCGATGGAGGCCTTATAAAAAAAAGTTAAATTAAAGATGATATTCTAATAGCTACATTAAATAAGAGCAAACTTATGTCCTATGTTCGCTTTGTAACAAACAAACAAAAACCATTTGGTCCATGTTATTTACCAAATCTCGAGTAATCTTATACAAGTGTATAAAGACTGCAACTGAGTGCAAACAAGTACTGCAATGTAGCGTTCGCAGATTGTCAAAGATCAAAGCAAACTTCTGAGTCAATTGCAATGTGCTGAGCTGTTGAATAAGATGTGCAAGTACTTGAAGAGGAGGTAGAGCGGAGTGGGAAGTGCAAGCAATAACAAGTGTGTTTCTACCGCTCTTGAGTGAAAGTGCCAAAAAAAGGAAAAAGTTTGTTGTTTTTTTTAATTAAACACACAGTCACAGAGTTTACATCACTTTGCATTTCACAAATATCAAGATTACAGCATTTATAGTAAGGTCTTAGAGAACTACATCATGAAGAGAAGCATGCCTTCTTTAGGCTCAACATTTAGTTACCTATAAAGAGATTTACACGAGGCCTGTGAGCGAGTGTATTTTCGTTGGGTGAGTTTATTACAAAGGAGAGTGACAACTGATGGGTATGGATTTGGACCAACAATTTTTTGTAATTTTGTCATTAGAAGTGCTGTTGGGCCCTACATCTGATACTTTATAAGTTACATTTCAGAAGGCGCAAGGTTATAGATAATCTTACAGTCTCGTCTGGAAATGATGAGTTTCTAACAGTCTAAACAGTAATTTTATTTGAGACATGTATAAATCTGAGCAAAATAATGGGGCACTTTTGTTTTGATTTTTACTGCAATGTGCGATATGATGAGTATAATTTTACAATTTGACGTCGAGGATGGCAGAATTCTTGCCACAAAAATGAGAGAAAAAGAAACAATAATATTATTATTATATTGCGTAAAGCTGCTATTTTTTTAAGGCATATAGAATATGCTATAGAGTCCTTTCACCACAAAGTTCGTTCATCATGCACAACATGAACGTTTTCAGAAAATTCATTTCTTAAAATATCTAGAAAATTAATATCGTTTATCGCCTCTCTCCAAAAAAAAAGCAGAGTCTACCTCTGTAAAAATGAGGCATGTGTAAAAAACGATAGGAATGATTAGGAAAAGTATTTTTTTTTTAGTGTGCCAATACTTACTGCGGCAGAAATGTGTGCATACTCCAATAATCCTGAGACAACTATAATAATCCGCCGTCTCTAATTCTCTAGCTCAGATGTCAAGAAGCACTTAATGTTAACATAAACAAACGTTATTGGCCTACATAGTTGTATAGACATAACAAAAAATCAGATAATGAGATATTGACGAAGATAAGCTTACACTAGATAAGTTACTTTTTAAATTCCAGATTTAGTGCAATTGTTGCTGTTGTTCTGTGGTAGGGAGGCCAGAATTGAAATGAGGTACAATGCTTTCAAAATTAGTTCGCCAAGCAGTTGTGTTTACTGTTTCGTTTCAATGATGACGACATGATGGTGACGCATTCTATGCGACTGGCTTGAGTAAATGTGAAACAGCACGTTTTCCCTTTAAGAAGTTTCGTAACATTAACTGCGATAGTTTTGATACTCCTTCACAGTCAAGAGAATCAAGAGTGTTACCACAGCAAATTTTGCAGGTATTATTAGAAAGGAAATTTGCACTGGCGAAGACATTATCATGTGAGTAGGCTATCTTAATGGTTTCGTTTCTTATTGTTGTTTTATTTATTTTTAATGAGGTTTGTAGTGTGTGTCTGTAAGTGAGTAATGAAAAGAAACATGCATCTGTGTTAAACTGTAAAAATATGCCCTCATTATCATTCAACTGAAAATTCATCAATTTTGCTTCATTTAAAAATGTTCTGTTTATTAAAACAGTGATTCTCAGAAACTGGTGCAGCTGTTTCATTTTAATAATTTTTATTCAAGTTGCGACAATAGGTCTAATGTAATCTTACGTGCCGGTACTTGCTTTTGTTTGTTATGGTTTTTTTCGATAAAATAAGAAGTCAGTAATTATTGTTTGTGACCCGTTACAATGCACCGGAGGCTCTTGATGAGAGGTCGGAAACTGCCAGTTTGACGTGGCTGTAACCTAGTAGGAGCGGCTTTGAATAGCATCTCGCGCTGGTAAAGTAAAGGGTCAATAGACCTTGCCTAGTGGCCATTTGAATTGTATATGGATTAAGTGTTCGCTGGCATTATCAATTTATTTATTAACGGTTTGGTCTTAAAATACCCTTACTGCAAACGTGGAATGCTATATTTAAAAAAATAGTCTTGTTCCAAGCTTAGGGAACTAGGTGTAAAGTCCTAATTGATCCAAATATTGGCATGCGGCATTCTGAGGATAGTTTGCCATTCTTTTCCTCGCCGCCCTTACTTCGCCGGTTGAAAAAAATGTACCTACCCATTTAGTGCTAGGTGGGCACAGAAAAGCAATGTAAAATTGACTTGGTTTGGACTGAGATTCGAACCTTGTGCTCAGTCACAGAGAAAGTCACGGAAAGGAAGGGCAGAGAAGTAACGAGAAAAAAGAAATGCATTAAGAGGGCTAGAGAGAGAAAGATAGGGGAAGGAGAGAGAGAGAGAGAGAGAGAGAGAGAGAAGAGAGACAAAAAAGACAGAATGACATAAACACAGAAAGTGAGAGACTGACAGTCTGAGTCATCATAGGAAGAGAGGAGAAAGGAAAGGGTGCAGAGAGAGAGAAAGAGAGAGAGAGAGAGAGAGGGCAAAGATAGAGAGAGGCAATGAGAGGAAAAGAGAGAAAGGGAAAGACGCCCCGATAACAAAGGTAATATTAATCGCCATGGGCACCTTTCATTCAGATCTCTGCATTAATTTTCTTTCTTTTTTTTTTTTTCAAACAATAAAATTTTATTGAATAAGATAGGCTTATATCGAAATCTTATAACCATTTGCTTTAAAATACTACAGTGTTTTTTAAGTTTTTCTTGAGCCTTAAATTATTCTCAAAATAATTAAGAGATCTGGTAATAGCAAACGTTCTCGCTGGTCTCTTCTTTTAATCTTTTTTCCATCCTCACTATGTGCGCCTTCAATTTTTATTGGAATACACTTGTATAGTTTTTTGGGTTTTTTTAAATCTTGAACTGAATATTTCAAAAATATGTTTTTATTCAACACAATTCTTTGAATAATTGCTGAAGCTTGCATAATAAATCTAATTATGCTTTCAAACACCTTTTAATTCATTGCGTATTCATTAACAGTATGAGCATGTATTTGGAAACCTCGAAAGCTGAAGTTCGATTTTTTAAATTTTTTATGCACCGAAGAGTTTAAAAATTTTAGGATCTTCTCTTATCTTTCTTTTGTTAACTTGTAACACGCAATCTGAAGTGAACAGGATACAGGTTAATGCGAATCCAATACTACCATGGACGGTATGATTATGAACAAAAAGTATTTTCCTTGTTTTTTTTGTTTTTTTTTTGTCTCTTTTAAGTTTCTTTATCTCTAGAATATCAAGCAGAGATAACCTTTGTACAAAGAAGCTAATACTGTACAAGACACTTACCGGCAAGACCAAGCTGAAGCAGTTGTGTGACACGACCAAGACCCGGACGAGAAAATAAATGTCTAAAATGAGCATTTCATCTTACTGCTCTCTGGGCGATCTTGAAGTAAAGATTAAAAACTGAATAAGATGAATCCTCGATTGAATTATAAAAAAAAAACATTCCGGCTACACTTGATCGAAATGAACACAAGCACTAAGAAGTCTTTTTTCTTTTTTTTTTTTTGTTTTTTTTTCCCAAAGTCACTCACTTTATTTCTTTCATTTAGTGTTCGAGGCATTGTTTTATTATTATAAGGCCCTATTTTAAAATATAATCATTACAGATTCATGGAATTAATTGGTCATAGGCTGCCCAAATACTTGTGGAAATTCAGGCATATAGCGCTAATTTCCTCTGATCTTTTAGCACACTGTCAATCTCTGTCAAAACCAGCGTTCAAACTAAGAACCCAATACACGCATCCCGTTCAATAATTTTAATGAGAGTTCATTTTCAATTTCATTGAAATATCTTGTCTCTGTAGGATAATTCTCTCGATGATTGTTTTAACTATTTCCTGGTTTATTATTATTCATACTAGCCAAACCCATTGATGATTTTTATATTTTCACTTAAGAGCATGTACGGTCAAATATTCGTATAAAGGCGATTTTTGATCGGATTTTAGAAATCGGCATAGTTGGCTTCCTGAACCATTTTTCTATGGTATAAAGGCGGAATTTATAATGAAAATAATTACTATAGGTCATAATTTGAGTTTTAGATAGTCGCATACTATGTTTTTCTTCTTTACTCAAAAATCTTTATTGTCCATTTTCTCAAAATTGACTTTTTTTGCATTAAAATCCATAAAACTTTTGTGTTCCCTATCCAAATGACCTGAAATTTTCACACAGCATACACTTACCCCTATAAAACTTACGTATAGAGTGAGTTAGCTGCAGCATTTTTTCAGTTTGGAGTTATCATTGTTCAAAAGTGAAAAATTGTGAGAAAGATGTCATTTTGCTAAATTTTGTACATGCACTGCGAAAAGAAAAATTCATGAATCAAAAAACCCTTCTACGTGAATGTTTATGTGGCTTCTTAGATGCTTTATGCCAAATTTCAGGCAAATTTGTTTTTAAAAAAAGTTTTAGAAAAAAAACTGTTCACATTAACAAAATCCAAGATGGCCGCCATGCAATTTATCAAAAAAAACTTTTTTTTTCACCGCCCATTGTCTAATTTGACCCCAACACATATACCAATAAAGCCAAAATATCAAAAATAAAGAAATAAAAATTTTCACCCTATTTGACAGCACATGCCCTTAAAGATAAATTTTATTATTCTCCAGAAAACAATAGCTGCGCACCAAACATTTAATGCTGCTTTCTTTCCCCTTTAGCTTTGACTTGCGGCGTACAAAGTTCCGGAACATAATTGTTATTAAAATGTCTAATTGCATATTTTGTTTCGCAAGCTTAATAATTTTAAATACGTTTATAAAAATTTCATTTTGTAAATCCTTAAAAACAATTTCAGGATTTTAAAATATGCCCACATAAAATGGCATAATCTAGAGTAACATACTGTATCTATATTTTGGGGATTTTATTGACGCCCCACAAAAATTTTTATACGCATTACATGTTTGAGCTTAGCTCCATTATTATAAAATCTTCTATCGTACGGGTATTTCATTGGGTGTTTTTTGTTTAAAAAAAGTATCTTCGAATAATGATCGTCTCTTTGGCTTTTCTCGAATATTTTTAATATCATTTCTCTTGCCAATTTATTAATATAGATTCATATATTTTTTGTTTTTATTTTTATTTTTTGACGTCATTTGCATGCCTCTCTTCAAGTCACTGTATTTCGACAGTCATTTTCCCACGAATTCCAGAACCTATACTTACAACAACTAATCTCGTTTGCTTTCTTATCTTAGTAAGACTAAATTTTGAGGCGCACAAATTTTTGTTTTGAAAGATTTTCTTGATTAAATACTGAAAATCAGAATTTGACTACCTTTTTGTTTCTGTCTAGTATGGATTTTTTTTTCAGGTCGTTTTTATTTTTTTTATTTTTTTTTTTTTTAATTATCACAACAAATCACGTAGATGTACTTTTTTTTTTTAGCAGTGAACTGAAAGAGAGAAAAGAATAGTAAGTACTAAGTTGTGACAAAAATCCTACAAAAGTTACTAATACTTTGGGGTTAGATTAAATGGTAACAGTGGTATACTTGGGGTCGGCCGAAGTTATATGTACATGTATATATTAGAAATGCAGTAAGCAACCGATGGAATAATCGAAAAAATGGTGTTCCTAAAGAAAAATAAGATCTTATCATACCTTGCAAAATCCGTCTTATATAAGATCAAAACCTTTACTCTTTATCAGTCTGCCTCTTCTCTAAATATTTTAACTTCAATTTTTGTTTTGTTTTGAAGATATTGAAATAGCTTTACCAAATTGCAAACTTCAAATGCAGTTTTTTCTGATTCACAATTTTAACAATTGTGTATATAGTAACTTTACAAAATTTAATATGCAATATAGAATAAAATCTTTTAGCATGAAAAAGCTGAAAAAGATTTCTGAATATCAAACATCCACTAGTGAAACTTTAATATTTTTCTCCTAGTTTTTTTGTGCTGCAATACACATGCTTAAGATCCCAAACTCTAAGTTTTAGGCCTTAAATCCGAAAAAAAAAACACTGTAGGAATCAAGGTAATCAACTCATAAAATCAATACTTTTTCTTTCTTGTCTCACTTATACTATAAAAAAAATTAGCCCTGGTTTCTCCATAAACTGTAAAGGGGAAACCACTGGTGTAAAAGCTCTACCAGCTGTAATGAGCCATTACCTCTTTTGGTGGTTAACTCAAATGTCAAACTGAGGTAAATCAAAAATACCTTCTAAGACGTAAATGGAAGGGTTAAAACACAAGCACTACATCTGATGTAGCGTTGATGACAAAATGGGATTTCGTAGTCAATTTAAATCCTAGAAAAGTTCAAATTTTCAATCTTCCATAACATTATTGTAACCTTTAAGGAAGTTTTACATGTCTAAGTTGGTACTGGAGTTTAGGCAACTATTGGTGCTGAATGTAAATTTTTTTCTATTCTGAACTTCAGAGAGATTTTTACACACCTTAGTTACCCTAAAATGTAGACCATTATTGGAACATAATCATTCCTACTGTAACCTCTAAAGAGGATACACATGTATGCCTAATTTGTCCCTGTAGTTAAGGCACCAAGTCATATATTTATTTGTCGAGACAAGATTCTAACAATTATATGACAGATAATTTTGTTAACATATTTCACCTTGCGTGTCTTAAGCAAAATAGGTATAGAAAGACACCATGCATAAGTATAAAAACCAAACCTTCTAAAGTCTATGTGTGTGTGAGTGCATGTGTTTGTTTTTGTTTTTATTAACTTCTCTTTTTAGAGCAAAATTTGAAGATAGTTTGCAAAAATGAATCCAAATTTGTGCCACTTAAGACTTATTTTCAAAATTCTTAAAATCCCAAATGCTTTGATAATGTAAATTTAGAAAAAAAAGGGAAGATGGGGTTGGCCGGATAATATCAAAAAAGGACAGCAAAAGATGTTAGTGTAAGAATAAAATAAAGGGTCAAGTGAGTTATTGACTTATACATTAATTTTTTACGGCAGGATATACATCTTCAAGACTGAATCTCAAATGTTCTAATTCCAAACTTTTTTTTTTACCCATCTGCAATACATTTCATAATGGGAAATGGAGAGGAGGAGGGAGACAGAATAATGTCCACATCACATCACATCACATCAGCCATGCAAGCGATACATGTATAAACTTTCACACATGTGTACAGATCTTTAAAAAAAAAAAAAATGGAAACACATTGTAGCAATATATATTTTCCTCACATCCTTAAAACTTTAATACATTGTAGATATAAAACAGGAAAATAGTGCCAACAAATTTAAGATTTAAAGGATAAAACAATCTTGAGATATAAAATGCAAGCATGCATTATTATTAATCAAGGCAAAATAACATAATTCTTCTGCAAATCTTGCATAAACATATTACAACCCAACAACAACAGGTACATTAAAAAAGACAGTTTGAATTTGGTCCATTTGCAATCATTTATAGACAGATATCATTCTATCAACAAGTGAAAATTTATAAGAAAAATTTCAAATGCTTAACCACTTGACAGCAATGGGGTAGAATTTATGCTTTTCAGAAAGCAATAATTTATTCAAATTTGCCTTTATTGGTCAAGGCTTTGCCTTCTGATGCATGGAAATTCTTCACATATAAAAAGATAGATCTAAGTCTAAAAACTATCCCTTTTTTTCCAAAAAAAATGAATTTTTTTTTTTTTGCTGAGTGGCGCAGCGGTTAATATACATTTGATTTTGATAGGTGAGCAGTAGAGTAGTAGTAGTAGTGGAGCATTTCAGTAAGGCTACCAAATATGAGAATAAATCAAACAAAATTTTTACTGATTCCATAAAATGCTTTTAAAACAGTTTACTAATGAATCAGGAAACAAAACCCAATCTTTTGATTTATGCCCATAGAGTACATGTAATTCTTTTATCAATTTCACTTTGAAGAGAAGATAAAAATGATATTTATGTCACAAAAAAGATTTAATCAAAAAAAAAATCGCACATCCAGAATAGGCAATGATGTTTTTAATCATTTAACTGCACTTTTTTGCAAGTAATAAAACTTGACAAACCAGAATTAATTTTGAGGATTAGAAGAGCAACTTTAGATAAATTCAATTCACATTTATTTCAAATACATGTATTACTATTAGACCAAAAAAACAAACTGAGAATCCATGAACCATTTCAAACTTTAGAAGAATTTGATTTCTCACTATTTAAAGAATTGAGAATGTTCAGTGCAGGAAAAAAATTGATTGAAGTCTAATTTGAAAAAAAAAAAAAAAACAGAACTTTTTTAAGATTAAATACTACATGTAACCTCTTTCAGCTCTGTCTCAGAATCAAGCTAACTTTAAAATCAACATTAAAAAAAGTCCTCATTTATAAGATTTATTTCAACAATATGCATAGCTTCACACTTTATTTTCAATGGCATTGCTTGTTTTCATTTAGAGAAATGAAACATACATGTTTAAAAAAACATTTCTTATATAACAATGAGGTATGAAAAATAGCACATACAAAACTTTAACTAACATGAGTACTGTAGTTCTCAAGCATCAACATAGTATGCCTAGTTTATTAAATTTACCCCAACAAAATCATGAAATGGAGAGATATCAAGCATATGGCGACACCTGATCAAGAAATAATCATAATAGCCTCGTTTACTTTAGACCCATTTTAAAACAGATTTTTATTTTTTACAGATCAAGCATTCAAACTCTGTTAGCTCAACCTAAGATGATCAGAACATGTGGTGAATAATACCATCAACAAAACCAAAGATGGTAGAGTAAAAAATGGGATAATTTCTGAGCTACTTACAACGCTGTATGTATTGTATGGTCTGTCCTATTATATGGATGTAAACACTGGACAATTTCCAACAATATCAAAAAGAAACTGAAAGCTACTGAAAAATAGTTTTTTAAAAGGTTACTGGGAGAATCTTGGACAGAAAGAAAGACCGATGAAGAAGTGTTACAACTGGCAGGAATGAAGCGTTCAGTGATGAAAACAATCAGAGAGAGACAATTGAAGTTTCTGGGCCACATTAGCAGGAAAAATGGACTGGAAAAGATCATGCTTCAAAAATTGAAGGGAAAAGAAGCAGAGGTCAACAAAGAACATGTATACATACAGTCTGAATGCTTTGCAACCAAGAAACAGGTGCCCAACATCAAGTTTATCCAATTGGCTGATGACAGGATGGAATGGAGGACCATGATCATCTATGCCTGTATCAGGCCTGACATAAGCAGAAGATGTGTATATATGCAAAAAGAGCCTATCCCCCTACACAGTTTTTTTTTTTTTTTTCTGACCTCAGAAGGTGCAATCATTCGTTTTTTTATGAAACACACAATCAAATCTCATATATATTATTATTTTGACCAAACACAATCATGTCCTTTTTTAAAAATGTACCATATATTGACAATCACACTTTCATTTATGTTGTTTTTAATCTCTTTCATAAACTGATGAGGTTCAAGCTTGAATGGAGAAAAAATCAATACAGGGACACAAGTTTGGTTTTTGTGCATAGCCAGTTCATAACAAGGTGATCTCAGGCTCTCATGCCCTCCCTCAGGCTAGGGCACCGTTTGCCAGGTTCAAACCCATGATAGAAGGTTCCTTGCATATTTCAGGGCAGATTTGCTAACCACTGTGCTAGCAATACCCCACATGGACAAAGAGAGCAGTAGTAAAATAATGGGCTGTGCTGTGTGATTGAGTTAGACCATGGGACTGAAGCAGGCCTTAATCCAAAGACATCAAACATTTTTTTTATATCAAATTATTTTTTTTTAACAATGATGTAAGAAAGCCAATCCTTGACCAAGCACAGGAAAAAAACACAGAAAAGCTCTTCCACTGAACATGTTGTCTACATACATCTTCATGATGACCCAAATGTGTTAATAATGCAGCCTTTTTGCCTACTTATCAACTTTCTTCATTGCCATTGTCTTGTCTGTAATGATAATAGCTTTCTTGTTTCAAAAGAAAAAAAAAACAAATCTGCTGAAACACAGCAGTTTGAATGTGTATGTAGATTTTACAGGGGCTATAGCCTTTCATGAAATAACGTGCCAATTTCACTACTGAAACACAGGACATTTATAATTGAGGCACATTTAATCCAAAGATGCCACTGTTAGATGCATAGCTGCATTGACAGAGAGACTATCTCCAAACTTAACAAAAGGATTTTAGATTGCAGTCTTTCTGCATATAAATGCATATGATATGTGAGCTCTGTGATCAATAACTCATCAGGCAGACATTTCTTATGCTACATTCATAAACTTGTAAAAGATATATATATAGCACATGAAAAAATGAGTGAGTCAAAAGTCTAAAGTAGATTTCGTTCCCAAAATTCATTTATATGAGAATTACATGAAATAAGGCAAATATTTCTATTTAGTCTGCTGCATTGCACGTCATTTTAATTAGAAGAACCAAACTAATTCACTAGAAACAGGGCAAAATTAATACTGAACTCAAAACCACACATTTCTTAAAAAAAAAAAAAATAATAATAAAACTTCAGGCAAACCTTACTTACTTCGTTGAAGTATAAATAGATTTATGTTGCTTCTCTGAGTGACGGGGATTACATACGTGTTGTAGTTCCTAAATCAAATAAACTATTGGATTACATACATGTTGTAGTTCCTAAATCAAATAAACTATTTTAAGACCTCACAATGCCTATTTTGGTCTGAGAAAAAGATAGCTATTTATTGCACTAAGTCTCTGTGAGAAGCAAACATTAAAATGTTTCTGCCATTATAAGAACCACCAATGCAGACCATCCAGTAAAAGGATGTGATCCTTTTCCTTCCCCCGTTTTATCATTGTAGTTTTCCCAAATGTATCCTGTTCTTTCATATTCCTTGAATATATTAGTTACCAAATTTTTACGCAAATCTGTGTAAACTGTCTTGGCTTTGTCCATGTAAGGACCCTCAACAGAACTGTAATGGTAAAGCGCTGATAGACAAAGATAGTTCATATTAATCCAAATAGCACCCCGCCAATATGGTGGATCATGTTCTGAGTTGAAACGTCCATAGAATTTGGAGTTTCTGCTGATGGAACGAAGACCAAAGTCTGTCCACAATTTTGTAGGATTGGTCAAGTCTGACAAAATTGTATCCAGCTTAGGAGAGTCAGCATCAACAATTTTCAAAAGGAAGGGAAACAGACTCACGTATCCAAAAGCATTTACAAACTGTTTACTTGGCTCACTGAGGATAACTCGGATCTTGTCAGTATCCATTGGTGGAGGACGCTGGCTTGGATGGTGGTTGGGGGGTGGTTTTGGTTTTTCCAGTCGTGCCTTATCAGTGTGCAGGCCCCAATCACTGTACTGCTGACCTTGAGAAGACCAGTGAAGCTCATCCAGGAGTTTGTTGTCTGTGAGGAGTGCATAAGTATTTTTGTATTCTTGCCAGTCCTGTCCCAGGCTGCGAGCTATGTCTGCCATGACACCAGCAGCAAGAGCAATCCAGCACCGCAGATCAACATGTCTTTCATCAGTTGTTGGATGTGAGGCCCTCGGATAATCATCTAATCCTGAAGTCAAAGTCAGTGGATTCAACTGCTTAGTAACTGTTGGGTCTCTCCCATGCCAGCGGTAGGTAAAAGGCAGGTCTCCTTTTTGAGTAGTGTTGTAGTAATTGAACCAGGTTTTCAGCCGTGGATAGAGAGCTTTAAGATAGGCCTTGTCTTGGGGCTTATGGCTTTTGATCATTTCTTTGATGAGAGCTTGCAAAGGCAGGAAAAAAGTTGGAGGGTTTGCATTGGTATTCCTTTGAACCACAAACTCTGATGGCACTTTAGCTCTCGCCTCAGATCCCAGGATCTGCTCTCTTGGTATCCAACCATCTGCGTTCATAAGATCCATCCAGTGACCAATAATGTCCTTAGAGATTTCAGGGCTCCACATGCTTATTAGCATGTTATGAAAACCTTCATCCCACAAAAAACCACGCGGGAAAAATGGTCTAGAGGGTACAGCTGTATAAAGTGGCGCTTCCCAATAGTTGATTGGTTCTTTATTGTACCTTGACTGAACAAGAGAGGAACCATAAAAATATCCTATGCCACCCAGCATATTACTCAGGGCTGCCTTGGCAAAGCTGATCTCATTTGGTTGGTAACCTTTTTGCTTCAGGTGAAATATATTTTCAAATTTAGCATCAAATTCTTCCTCTTTGGACTGGATCAATGCACTGAACTTTTCTTTAGATAACTGATCTCCTCTGTTCACAAATGATCCAGACTGAAATAAAACCTCCATTGTGAAAGGCAGTTGAGTGGTGACTTGTTTGACTACAAAATTTGGGCCTGGTACATCTCGTGGAACTCTGCGCCCTGATAGAGAAAAGTATGGTTTTGTCCTGGCTTTGTCCCAAGCTTCTACTTTCAAGCCATTTACCATGATATCTTTCAGCTGGTCAAGTTGCTGAGCATAGCTGATAAAGTAACTGTGCTGAACCTGGGGTTTTTCCCCAGTCTTGCCCGCTTCTGCACTAATGGCAACGTTTGGCATTTGTAGCTCAAAGTCACCAAGGTCCTCATGCCAACCATGCACTGAAGTGAGGCGACCTTTTGTGAGTTTAGGCTCTAATCGCCCATTATCTACATCAAGAGCTGAATAAAAGAAGCTGGAGACTACCACTGGAACACTAGGGTTCTGGGAATATCAAATATAAAACAAACATAAATAATGCGGATAACAACTTTTTGTAAGAAAAAGGGGTTGAGAGAGGGTTGGATCAAGAGTAAGGTCAAAGTTTTTATTGCCAAAAGTTAAAGAAAGCAAAATGATTCAAAGGTTTATGAATTGCATTCATCACTCAGATATTTACGAGGGCAGGCTGATAATTAAGTTTCGTTTGCTAATAACTCAGTCGATTTTCGTCACATCGACCTAAAATTTCATACATATACTCTCAAACCATTTTTCTAGGCTTAACTAGAACAACAAGTTTGTGTGACGTCATTTGTACTCATAATGCAGTGATGCGCAACACGTGATGGGGTAGCCATGTTTATGAGACAATGGCGACGTCCAGTGACCTTCTGTCTCATCAAACAGCGCTCTATTATAGAGTTTTTGGCAGCTGAGGGGTGTTTTGCTGCAAATATCCATGCAAGAACGAAGACAGTTTATGGTGAAATGTGCATTTCAGACTGTGCAGTTCGCAAATGGGTGAGAATTTTTGAAGGGGAAGACCCCAGAGAGACAATTTTGCGTGATCGAAAGCGTTCGGGTAGGCCTCTTTCCGCATCGGTCACGGCTCATCGAGAGAAAGTTGACTGCATGATTAGAGCAAATCGAAGGGTCAAACAAAAGGAAATTGCCAATGCAGTAGGCATTTCGAGAGAACGAGTGCACCATATCGTCACAACTGTACTGGGTTACCGAAAAGTCTCTGCCCGTTGGGTCCCAAGACAGCTCACTAAAATGAAAGCACAGAGAAAGGACATGTGTACTCAACTCTTAGAGCTTTCAACTGTCTTCATTCTTGCATGAATATTTGCAGCAGAACATCCCTCAGCTGCCAAAAACTCAATAACAGAGCGCTGTTTGATGAGAAGGTCATTGGACGTCGCCATTGCCTCATAAACATGGTTACCCTATCACGTGTTGCACATCACTGCATTATGAGTACAAATGACGTCACACAAACTTGTTCTAGTTAAGCCTAGAAAAATGGTTCGCGAGCATATGTATGAAATTTTAGGTCAGTGTGACAAAAATCGACTGAGTTATTAGCAAATGGAACTTAATTATCAGCCTGCCCTCATATTAAAAATATAAGCTATTGATAAGGACAGTAGTTCATATTAGACTTAAGGTCAAATATTACCTTGGGTGTAAAACTAATCCTGGCAGACCAGTCACCAGAGTGGCTTCCTCCAGGCTGTTTCACAAATTCTGTCTTGATGGTATATAGCTTCTCTCTTATTTCCTGCACCCCAAAGTTCAACCCATCATGTTTCTGCCACACATAACCTTCCAATTGGTCTCCCTGGTCACACCAGTGGCGTAATGGTGGGGGCATTTGATTGGTCAATTGAGTCATCCACATTAAGCCAAACACAGGAGAAGTCTTGCTGCGACTCTTGATTCCAAAGTATGCTTGAGGCCTACAAAATATAAATTTTTTATAATAGTAAATTTCTGAACGCAAAAATCTACTCAGTTTTCAAGTTAGTTCAGAGTTTCATATATGATATCCTCTAGATGTACTTGAAAGAGTGCATTTTTAAACAGCATGAGTTCATTTAACATTATTAAAGGTGTAACATGACTACATTGCACACCACTGTCATCATTATTCTGGAATACTGACATTTACATTAAGTTGCAATTCTTTCCTTCTCACAATTTTGTCCCCCCCCCCCCAAAAAAATCTTCACCCAAAAAGTTTTCCTTAGCATTTCTTTTCTT
>BLXT01005153.1:779385-795598 GCA_019648995.1 Plakobranchus ocellatus
CAATCTGTGTGAGTTTCAAATTTATCTGATCAAAACTCTTTGAGTTATGCCCCTTTTCCTGTTTCTTTTCAGACATCCCTCGTAGTAAATAATCAGCATTTTGTGCTCGTTTGAATTTTTTGTATAATAATAGGTAGAAAAGAATATGCAGTCTTGTTGGAGATGTCCATCTCCTTTAAATGATGCTTAATCATGTCCCTATTTCAACACATCCTGCCAGGTGAAAAAAAAGCCAAGAAAAGGGCTAACATGTTTTTGTTTTTTTGTTATCAAATCTTATAGAAATGGCCAACAATTTTTTTCAATACCTGTACTTAGTCTAGATATGTTATAACCTGTCCATACACTTAAATGTGAACCACATGCACAAACCTTGCAAAATAAGCTAGAGGGAAGAGCATCTTCAAAATCATCAGGCTTTAAATTTCTTTGTTCTGGAGGAAGGTCCATAACATCAAAATATTCATCCTCTTTCTCTTCACCAGTCTCATCTTTATCCTTTATCGTAGCTTCTTCTCTCTTTTGTTGAAGGTATACTTCATGCTGATCTTTCACTGTTGATAAACAAAATTATCATCAGATATTAAACCTTTCAGTGGACAGGTTCTATTCACCAAACTAAAAACTGCCATAGCAAATTGAAGAGCAGTATTGAAAGTTATAAGTCTATGGATGATAATGCTTTTTAATTTGCTACAGCAGAAAACAACTTATCATAACCATCATAATTGATATTAGAATCAAATATATATATATATATATCTTGAGAGAGAGAGAGAGAGAGAGAGAGAGAGAGAGAGAGAGAGAGAGAGAGAGAGTGTGTGTGTCTGTCAATCATGACATAAATGTACATTTAGAATAATTTTTTTGCATATTTTTTATCATAGCTTCAATGTTTAACAATATATTTGAGTTGACCAAAAATGCTGAAGTGATCATTCTATGTGGCTATTCTAGAAGCACGTAATTATTTCTGTCACTGTTTACATGCTCTTATTGCAGAGATATTAGATACTGTGCTAAAAAAAACATAAGGGTTCATACACTTAAATTTCAAGCTGAAAATTCCATCACCTTTCCAAACCTTTTCCATGCACATCAACAAATTTACAAAGATCAATTTGGATTTATAAAAAAATAAAGGACAGTACCATAGATAGATTATGAAATCTCAGAATTAATACTCTCTTAGTAATGTATGATCAAGTTCTCTTCTAAATAACAGTTTTGAACTTAATGCACTTTTTTATCCTCAAAAGATAACAAAGTTTCTTCAATAATCTTGTAATGTCTGTGCTTTGTTGAGATATGATTAGTTCAAGAGAAAAAGTGAAATTAATATATCAATGAATCCTATACAATAGTATTGACCATTTTTCACTGAAACTAGCTAGTGAGTCTTCTACCTGTAAAACACTTCAATAAAGATTAACTAAATTAAATACTGCTGCCATTACTGATGCCACTGCTTCCATTATTTTTGCTACTGGTATTAGCATGGCTAGAATTTTTAAAGCTGAATCCATCTATTTCTCCTAGTGAAAAAAAAATATTAAAAAGACTAATGCTGCTACTTCCAAAACTTCTGCCTTTCACTACAATTACTACTACAATGACTCTCAATCATTGAGACTCACTATTATTACAATTACAATAACCACTACTACTTATGCTGCTGTTACTGCTGCTCTTGATGATGATGATGATTCTATTATAAAAATTAACTTGCTCATAATCAGAAAAGTCTAATTGGTTTTACAAATAGCAGTATTTTTAAAATTTCTTTTTATTTTTTTTATTATTACCACTACAATCTAACTATAGATTGCTTTCATTACTACTTCCATACTAGTATTTGCACTACCTGTCGTGAATGAAAATATTAAATTCTAAAGGAAAGATTGCCATGGCTGGTTTGGGTATTTTTTCAACATCTATTTTGCTCACATAACATACAGACATGCAAAAAGATCTCCACCTCTGTTTCATTGGTTAACATTGACAAAGACAAAGTAAAACATGTAGAGCTTCATATGCTAGAAAAATTAGACATTGATGGGAAAGATCTGAGAGTAATTGAGGGTTAGCCAAAACGTGGATTGCAATCATTGTTATGTATGAAAGATTTTCTACTAGCCATATTTGAAAAAATGGAACTCATCAATACAAAAACTTTGATTTTGTAAGTGTAATGGCATAAGAATCAATGCTTTGTGTTTAAAATAATCACTTTTCTATGTAAAGAAAACGGAATGTATGGTCATCGCAAAGAAATCTTCTAATCCCACGTGCAATCTCGTTGGCAAAGGCGAACAAATCAAACAAGTTACAAAATTCAAATATCTAGGTTACCTGATAACATCAGATGGCAGATGCACAAGTGAAATAAGTAAAACAATATCTATGGTCAAAGATACATTCCAAAAAATGAAATCAACTGAAACATAAGAAAGAAAACCAAAATAAGGGTAATCAAAACATATGTATGGTCGGTACTTTTATATGGTAGTGAGTGTTGGACAATAAACGAGGAAACAGAAAAACAAGAAGCAGTAGAGATATGGTTTATCAGAGGAATGATGAGGATATCATGGACAGAAAAAAAGTCAAATGAATTGGTTCTGAAAGACCACTAATTAAAACCATAAGACAGAGGCAACTACAGTTTTTATACTGTATTTGCCAACATAAGGGTTTTAGAACACTTAGCAATCAATGGAAAGATTGACAGCAAATGCAGTAGAGGTAGACAGAGAATAACTTTTATTGAAAGTCTTAAGTCATTGACAATAGGCAAGGGTAGCAACAACAACTTTATAAGGTTAACTGAGAATAGGTTTGAGTGTCGGAACATGATTGCCAATTTCTGTTCCAGACAAGGTACCTGAAGAAGAAGAAGACCTTAGTAATCAGAGCAGAGTTTTTAACATGTTGTTATTTCATTTACACAGAAGTTGCTTTTTCTCAGTTTCGATAGTCTTAAAATTAACATTATAATACATGAATATATTGAGTGAAGAGCTTACACTTGGCAGGTTGCGGAGGAGGTATAGGGTCAGGTTTTCTATTTAATACTTCTGGTCCAAGCATGCCAATTAGTGTACTCATCAAGCCCCGGCTGTGTGAGGGGGGGAGTTTTTTAATGGCCTCTGATGTTTCATCATCCTCACTTTCTTGATCAGAATTTTTGCCATCTTCGTTTTCCGGGACTGGAGCTTGGCTCTTTTCAAAAGAAATATACAAGATTTTTATTTTTTTCATAGAATAAAGATAACTTAGATGATTATTTCTTTTTTTTTATTATTAAAAATAGAAGACAAAACATAAAAAATAAATTAGAATGATTTATATATTGTAGAGGGTAGTGAAATGCTATGAATCAGTTCTGAAGTGAAAATTCCAACTCTGTTGATTTTTAAGTTTCAGTCTTAGCCCTAGGATGTAATTTTTATCAATAACAAAAACGGAGTGTTCAAGTCTATTTGTTTTGGTTTTGTTTGTTTACTTTTTGATATTTAAAATGCTTTGCTCTTGTTTGGATTATACACGCACAAAAAATTAAAAGTTCCACAAAGATCATTATTCATCTCTTCACTAAAGAGAATTGATAAATAATGAGATACAATGAAAATACTTTTGTATTGTTTTCTTTGCCAATTTGGGCCCATTTTTTTTTTTGTTTGGTTATGTTTCTTTCTTTTTTTGCTGTTGTTGTTGATTTTGTTTGTTTTTTATTACAAACTTTTAGAAAATAAAGCACAGACTAAATTTATAAATGTTAAAATTTTCAACAAAACATTATGGCCTAATTTAAGTCCTTTGTCTGGAATTTTCAAAAAGAAGTATTAAGCAAGAAATATCAAAGTAGCTTGAGATATTGTTTTTGTAAAAGAAATTCTTAGCAGATATCTGGAGGAAATTTGCAACATGAAAAAAACTCAAATGTGCACCAAATGTTTTTAAAAATTTTGCCTTGTGTCCTGTGAGTAGTGTGAGCAATCGCCCACAGACAACCCATTTTGTACGAACAGATAAACTAAAAACATGTTACAAACAAGCAATAATGACAATTTCACTCACGTCATTAGACTCTTGTGTCAAGCCTTGTTTCTTCTTTTCTTCTACTTCAACAGTTGGCTCTTTGTTGACAGATTGAAGACAATCTGCAGACTCAGAAGTTTCTTTTTGGCCTACAAAGTTAAAAAATACTCTTCCCTCTGAATTGTTACCACAAGGATCATCCATCACATCAAAGCCATACATTCCCTCTGTATACATAGTGTCTTCAGTAAAGTTGTCAAGGCCAGTGGAAGTATATTCATCGCTCTCTGGGTTCTGCTCATAACTGTTATTATCTGAAGGATCAAATTCTATGTTTATCTTATATACAATATAATTTTAAATATATACGTTGAAATGCATTCATCAAAGAAAGATGAAATTTCAAAAACTAGATACACACAGGAATTAAAATAAATTATCAATAGGAAATTGAAATAGCCTGCAAAAAAACAAACTATTTTTAAGGATGATCTGACAAATAATTTCTAAAAGCCCATTTGAGCCTAATTCCAGCCCCAATTCAACTGTTATCCTGTATGTAAAGCAATCAAATCCACTTCAATAAGCAAAACTATGTATAAACTTTTCCAGATCTTTTAAAACTTTTTGAGGTTCCGAAACATTTTTTTAAGCTCTGAGGTCTTACTATGAGGAATGCCACGCTGGTTACTATCCTAGATCTTTAGCTTGTCTGCTCTCCTTGGGTTTTTCTTGGGATCTCTCGACCATTTCATTTTTTTGGCATAATTTTGTGAAGTAAATGGGTGGAGATACTGGTTGACATAACCAGTTGCTACTTTGATGATCTTAGTAACTAGTTCTCATTGGGCCACAGGGCCCTGTATCCAGCTCAAACCAGTGAAAAGTAGCACGAGGTCCAAATATATGTATGGCTGCACAGGAAAACCCTTTGAATGGGTTCAGATAAAAATTTTGAGAAAGACAGTTTTGAATTCACCAACTATTCCTGAGCATTTTACTCTTTATTGGAGACTCTATCTTATTTAGTTAAAAAAATTATGGTGCTTAAAAGTCCCCCGGTTGAGGAAAAACTGTTTTGAGAAAATGGCTTCTATAGTGTTATGTAGTTTTCAGCTGATAGATTAGATGGTTGAATTGGTTTTACAGACACATGGGACAGATATACCTCACCATTGTTCATTCTAACCACAAATGAAAATCTTAACAAATATTTTTTGTTGAAAATCAACATTTAATTAACGAATTGAACATTTTGGGCCCATCTTAGGTCATTGCTCATCACTGAATGTTACACCTCGGCCACGACGTTCTCCAGTTCTATAATTAATCTACTACATTATCCTTGATCTCTAGATCTAGATTAGATCTCTGAATTTAATCACTAGTACACTATCAAAATTAGTTTCAAGTTATATCTAGCTTCCAATTAGTGATGATGGCAAAATTCTTTGCTAATTGCTTGTGAATCGAGCTTGGGAAAATATCAAAGGCGACATTTTTTTACAAGGTCCTGGCTTTCTATTTTGTCACCTACAATTAATTAGTTTATTGTATGAGAGCGTTTATCGTGTCTATGTTCATTGTGATTTATTTGAGTTTGTCCAAGTTGACCTTTCATCAATGATCGTGTTAAAAGATGTTCAAAGCAGCATGATGTGAGATATGACTATTATTTAAATCTTTGGCCATTCTATCCACATCTAATTTTATCAAAAGCATCCTCTGATCCACTAAATAAAAATATGTACTACTCACAGCCTTGGTAACTTTGATAAGTTTCACTGTCAGCAACATCATTCAAATGTTCTCCTTGATTGTATTCAATCGGATGAGTTTGATCATGGCCTCCTTTAAAATATTGCAAAAATTCTAGTTCACATCTAAATAGTTACTCAAACATGATAGAATTTCCAGAGGGTATTGAAAGCACCATCACATAATGCATGTGTTAACAATTGTTACCATTATTTGTGCAGATAAGTGTGGGTCGTATACATCAATAAAGACCTTCAGTAGTAAATTCTCCTTATATATATATTCATGATGTAAGGCTGTTTACATAACAAGTTGAGTCTTTTTTTTTTAAGAATGAAAAAGCTAATGACATAACAAGTACAAAACATATTTAAATTGGGAGATATACTATAAATTGTATGCTATTGGCCTGCATAGATTTTGTTATGGATCAAATCTGATCAACTCATTTAAATTTAACTTGGTTAGGTGTATATATTATTAATAAGTAGATAAAATTATTCAGATGAGTGTCATCTAAAACATGCATCATTTTATCATTGCATCAGTAACTACACATGTTCCTTGTACTTCATAGTTTACTTTTCTACAAACATTTTTTTTATTTATATTGCCCCTAAAATCCAACAATTTATGTGTCCCTTAGTGCAGGAGTTTGATTTAAAATCAATCTTGTAGATCAGTAACTTAGCTCATTTTATAAGACTGTTAAGTAAATTAGGATTCTGTGGGTTTTGAATACCGGGTTTGCCAAATCTTTCACCTACATCATTACTGAACAAGGAAATAACTAGGAAGAAATTACCTTCTTCTTCTCCTCTACCCATGGGATATGGTAGATTAGCCCTTGTACCTTTGGCTGAAATTCCCCTACCTCTTCCTCTTCCTCTGCCTTTACCTCTCAAAGATCTTTTTGGTGGATCACCTCTGAATGGTATTTCACCTGCACTGTTATCAAAGTAAGGATTTCTGTTTGATCTGTTGAAATTTGCATTTTGTCCATCGGCGTTTTCTTCATACAAACCAGGCCTCATGCCATGCCTACTGTAGGGGCCAAGGGACTCCTCAGGGTAAGTGGGATATGCATTTTCTTGTCTGTAGCCTTCTCGAAATGCGCTTTGTTCTCCTGCCCTGCCAAGTTGCCCATAGAAAGAGCCGCCAGTTTCATATCTGCTGCTGCCATCCTCTTGGTTGAATTCTTCACCTAAATGGTAAGAAATGCATATTTTTATTTTTGCACAAAAAAATCTGTGATATCAGTACAAATTTGAGCCAATTCAAACAAAATTCTATATCTAATATAACTTAGGCATAAGAAAAACAACTGAAAATGTTCTAATTCTGAAAGAAATCGTTTGATACTCCATTGTGGATAGAACCTTATGTTACATTAGTATTTTTGAACTTCCACAAAACATGCATGCCATAAGTGCTACCTATGCATGTTGGACAATATGAAATGCTGCAGCATGGAGGTCAAACTGTACTTTGATGCACAAAATATTATTTATTTTAAGTTCAGGATTTGGCCATGCATGGTTTGCCTACAACACATTTATGATCTAAAACTATTTCTCTCTTTTTTTGAAACAAAAGTTGAATTCTATCCGTCTCTATGACACTGATCAAACTGTCAGACAAAAATTTGATCTTTACTTAAGTATAATCCATATAATAATGAAACAGCAAATTAAATATCTTCATTAATCAAAATTAGTCATCGTTCTTCTGAGAACTAGTGTAGTCTTTCTATTAAAAGAAATTTATTTACAGTGTGGCTTGGAGAAATGCATTTCTTGTGTTTCACTGATGAATTCATTACCTGCCTGCATTTTACATTAATCATACTTCCAAAGACAAATTATGTCTTTTTGTGAACACTTTGTGATGAGCACTGAACATTTACAAAACAATTAATTCCCAACTATCTGAAGATTATTATACAATAAAGTCTTATTCCTAAGATTGTTAATCAACAAGGTTGTGTAAATATAATACATTACACTTGAATATTTTTCATGTATAAAATATTATATGTATCCATTTTAAATTTTAATGTTGTTTTCAAATACTATGCAATAATTGTTAATTATTATCTCAACCCCAACATTCTTGTAATTTGTATAAATGCCTTTGCTGTATTTTGGGCAAACAGCCTTGAAAACAAAGTACAAAATTTAATACACATGTATTTGAGCAAAAAGAAAACATGACCTATTGTCAGTTTGGTCCAGGGCATTCAGCAAAATATGAATTGAGGTACAGCAAAACAGCTCAAATGTAACATTAAGCCAGGACTCATGCAGGTTCTTTTGAATACCCCTACTTCATGCATAATAACAGTTGTTGGCTGCTTTCTTTTCTCATTTGCATATCACAGCTGTAATGCCTCTTTATTTTCAGTGGCCCATAGTCACTGGCATGTTGTTTTTAGTTTTCTTCCTTCATGTTTCTTTTAAACTGTTTGTTATTATTTTTTTTCTAGTTTATTAGGGGAAAAAAGCACACACACCAGTAATAAAAAAGCTCACACAAAACTTGAATGACTTATAATGCAATTAAAAGTCCCACACCCAGATTGTATCTCTAACACATGTGGGAATTCATGCGAGAAAACTGTGCTTTAAAGGTTTTGTTTGTGATATTTAATAGGGTAAATCTTCTAAGGCTAAGATCCTTGGACAGTGCACCTTGCCTGGATAGCAAAATTTTTTTTAAAAAGTTCATTTTGGAAATTTTGGTGTTTTCGCAAAGAAATAAATAATATATAGAGAAAACACCAATGTTTGTTGTTCTATAACATACAAATTTGTTTAGGCAGAGGCTATTGTTAAAAAAACAAACAAAAATTATTTAAATGATTTCATGTTTACGTACCTATTCAGTTTTCTAGCATTAAAAACATCCATGTTATTTGAATTCTGCACTATAACTTAGATCTGGCAATTCCGGCAATAAAAAAATGCATATATATTCAAGGCTATTATAACTGATAGTCCAAAAAAAACAAAAAAAAAAAAAACAGTTTCAAACGCAATATTTTTAGTGCTGAATATCTTTCATTATTATTAATGATAGGATATCAATCTTAAAATCAGCCCCTTTAATCGGTATAAAATAATATAGTCCATAGCCACCCTTACAGAACAAAGTGTTTGAAACAGATATGTTTCATCTAGATTATACAGAGTCTTCTTTTGCTTTTCAATCAAAGATAATGAAACTAGGGCATTTTCCTGATGTTTTTGATACATGCGCAGATGCATATATTTATTATGTACTTATATGTTAATATTACTAATGTTTGTTAACAAGTCTGCTGTCACAAACTGTCACAATTTTTGTTCCTTTTATTCTATATTCCTGCTCAATTTCTCTCAAAGGTAGAATCTAGTTCTTCACCGTTTTTTAAGATGAAATCCAGAAAAGACAGCTCCTGCAGTGTATTGTATTATTCTTTTATCCATTGAATAAATAGATCCTGAGAATATAGATCAAAACTTGCATGATTTCTACAGTTTGCAATCGCATTTTACCAATTACTGTTCTTATTATTTTTTTTCTCTCTATATAGTCTCTTATCCTTGTTTTTACAGATCTAAAAAGGCAGAAATTCAGAGATGAAAAGGGAAGATTTGATAGATATGGTCATCCAACTGTCACAGTAGGGCCAGTTTGTAAAGAACAAAACTTAGCAACCAATCAGACAAAAAATTACTCCATGTAATATGTGTGTGAGGCAAATTTTCTAGCGTGCAAGTTTGCTGTAGTTCTGGCATTCCAAATTGTATTCCTTTTCCAAATGATTTCAGAATATACCGAACTTCAGATTGTATTTAAAAGTCATGGGCCCGATGACTCATGGCTGAGCGAAATGAAAGGTCTATTTTCAAAATGATGGGTCATTGACAAAATATTGAAATCAAAAAAATCTGTCAGAGAAAAAGATCTACAATAAGTAACTTTAATCCTTCAATCTTTCATGTGATTTCTAATTATGCTCTAAACCCTTCTGAAACTACCCTATCAAATCACCATCTTCTTAGAAAATGTTGTCTCCTAACCTTAATGGCAGTCAATTAAGTCAAGATACACGACCTCTTTCTATGTTTTAAAAATTGAGACAGTCTTTTAAGTCCGGCATCACAACTGACAGAGACAAGACCATCACAAATCCATACAGAATGACACCTGAAGAACATGATTTAAAAAGCAAATTGCGTTGATTTTATTCAGAAACAGCTATATGAAAAAAGCATTGAGCACCAGTGGGCAATGGGCAACACTGTCTATCAGTTGTGATGAAAAGGCATGAGGACATGAGACAGGCTGGAGCAATGCATTGTGACACAAACTCTTTGCTATTTGAATATAGGTGTCTATAAAAAATTAATTAACCTTCTCTAAGATAATAAAAACTGCTCTCTTCTTTTTAAAATCAGCACTGATAAAAATAATTTAACACAATCTTCATTGATTGTTACTTTTAAAATCAGCACTGATAAAAATAATTTAACACAATCTTCATGGATTGTTACTCTGGACATGAATTGAGTTTTTCGGTTGGGAAAGTTTTTAATGTCCGCGATGATGGATCTAGATTAGATCTATTAGTTTCGATCATGACAATGGCCAATTCAATCATTTATGGCGATTTGCTGTGATATCTTGTTAAAATGGCAAATCAAATTTTATTGAAAATAACTTTTAATACTAATACAGTGGAAACCTCATAATTTGAAGTACGTGGGAATGGACCAAAACTTCGGATTATAAGACTTCGAATTATTAAAATTCGGGGGTCTTAAACACCACTAATTATTACGGGGTTACTTCCCTTTGATAAAAAATTAAACGAAAAGAACGGCTCTTTCCTGCTTTTAGTTTAATACTCATGGACCTCAAACCCATTTCCCCCTTTTTTTTGTTTATTTTTTGGCCCTGAAAAGAGCCGTGGTTGCATTGACTATTTGGCTTAGTTGGCAGCTTCACTCTTAATGTGGTCAGTGATGACAGTCTGCCTGGCTCTCCTCACAACATGGTCTTCAAATGAAAATTCAAATGAACTGAGCTGCGCATGTCATCAGTGCCTTGCTCGATGACAAACTTTTAACTCTCAGTGATGCCATTTTCAATTGGAGAAAATATGAAGCTGTTCAAAGTTTAATTCAAAATCTATTCAAAAACAAAAAGAGATTTGTAATGCATCAATACCACATGAGTAGCAATGAAAGTGATAGATCTAATCGGATACACACGTGTTGGGATACTGTGACGCTGACCGACGTACGTGTGTGTGTGTGTGTTTGATGTAATGGTGGGTCCAGACGGTAGATGCAGTGCTAGCCTCTAGGCGCCCACGTTTATCGACACGAATTAAAAACAAAACAAAACAAAAAAAGGCACAGTGCCTCTCACTCCAGTCACGCCTAGCACACCTTGTGTCACCCCAAGTTTACAGTGCCGACACCATCTCCCCTTTCCTGCGCTTGCAGCTGACTGAAATTTTATTCATTTATTGCCTTTACAGAGGTAGGTCTAGATGATCTAGACCTAGCGTGACTGCAACGAGAGGTTCCTCAGCCAGTAGCAGTGTGTGGCATTGGCAGATCGCGTGCCCTCTCTAGGCCTACATTCGGCACCCCACTTCCCCCCTCTCAAGCTAGTTTGAGCCCTCCCCTATCTCACTTGTTGTTAATGGCACTCCATGGAGTAGGCCCACTTTGTTGAAACGGCGATTCAACCTGATTGGTATTGTTTTGGGGATGGTGAAAGGGAAACTTTTTTTTTCTTTTTGTAGTTTCTGGCGGTGTCAGCTTCGAATTATGAGAATCGACTTTCTTTGATTTCGAATAATGAGTTCGAACTTTACAAAGCCAAAGAAGAAAAAAAAACCTCAGATCGCAAATACTTCGGTTTATGAGAAATTCGAATAATCGGACTTCGACTTTTGAGGTTTCGACTGTAGCTGTAAACACTGTCAAATGTAACTAACCGTAACTTGTGGACATGATGCATTCATTCACCGCATCTTCCCATGTTTGCCATTATGGAAAAGAGATCTCTTGTTAAGTTATAAATGTCGCAATGGGAATGTTGAATCGTGAGAAGTAAGAAAAACACCGAAAAGAAAGTTTGGTTTTCATGAATCACAATGATTGTTGGTTCTGACGATCCGACATTAACTCTGATCGCATTAAATAAAAAGTCTGGCTTGAAGAATCTTGTCTGAATAGGCTTTGTTGTCACAATACAACCACATGCGCAGGTATTACGCTCTGACCAATGGTTGTTACAATACAACCGTGCGCGCCGGTATGACGCACTGGTCGATGGTTGTTTCAAAACAACACAGGCTATCGCTCTATTTAATGGAAAATTTCTCAACTCTGGCGTGCCTAAGAGTCATGCTATCTAATTGGTTACATCCAATAATAACTGCCAATCAAATTGCAGTTTATTTGAAGCATATAGACCCAAACAAAGCCAAGTTACAGTGCAAGAAGTGAGAGGCACTGCATGCGATTGTTATACTGTCTTGTTTAGTGCCTGCACCTGTGGATTAGGCCTGTTTTTATGGCTTGATTGACAGAAGAGGGAAGGGATGAGAGAGGTGGGATGACAGATGCCTATTTCAATATTCAGTGATGGAATTTTTTGTGTTGTAATCACCGAAGGAAGAGGCTGGGCCTAAGCTAACTGAATGTTGAAGACAAAGGGGAGAAGGGATGGCGTGGTTGTATTGAATGATGCCAGTGTGTACAAAACAAAGGGAGGATGGGATGAATCAGAGAGAGAGAGAGAGAGAGAGAGGTGGGGTTGGGAGTGGTATAATTCAAAATGCTTGATTGCTCGATTCAATGATAAAATTGTTGGGGATGCAACTTGATGAAAGAAGTTAGGCCTAAGCTAACTGAATGTTGAAGACAAAGGGGAGAAGGGATGACGAGGTTGTATTTAAGGATACCTGTGTGTACAAGACAAAGGGAGGATGGGATGAAGCGGAGGGAGAGAGAGGTGGGGTTGGGAGTGGTATGATTCAAGATGCTCGATTCAATGATAAAATTTTTTGTGATGCAACTTGATGAAAGAAGTTAGGCCTAAGCTAACTGAATGTTGAAGACAAAGGGGAAGAAGGGATGACAAGGTTGTATTGCCTTGTTGCACAGTACTATTTTTAGGTTTTTTTTCCGAACTTGAATAGTGACACTAGTCACTACTAACTGTTGCCCGGTCAAGGCTACTGAGGTGTTTCTATTAGATCTATATAAAAAAATTCAGACTAAATAGAAAATTAACAGCTATACAAATTAGATTTATTATTGCACAGATTGATTCATCCTTTGTGATTGCTTATTGACTCTAAAGGTTTTCTATAATGTATGAACAGATTTTAAACTTTTGAGGTTAGATCTTCGGCTGCTTGCTAGGCCGATTAGTTCCATTTTCGATAATACAGTTGAAAACGGATCAAATTAAGCAATAAAAAACTCACCCTACGCTCTACTTCATGTTTCTAAATCTACCCAGGGGTATCTCAGGTTGAAATGCAAAAGACGCGGATTTTTTTACAAAGCTGTTTTCGAAAAGATGAGCTAAATCGTTGACACGCTGGTCTAATGTTTAGACAGAAAAATGCAGTAACGTCTTACTGGTCCAGAGCCCGGAAACCAGGTGATGGCCGGTAGTGACGTTTCGCGGCAACAAGGCAATTGAAGGATGCCTGTGTGTACAAGACAAAGGGAGGATGGGATGAATCGGAGAGAGAGAGAGGTGGGGTTGCGAGTGGTATAATTCAAAATGCTTGATTCAATCATAAAATTTTTGGTGATGCAACTTGATGAAAGAAGTGTGTTTTTTGATGTCCAGCTTATACCACATCTTTGCTATCTTATCTCATGAGTTACTTTGGTAAATAGACTGCGTGTAGGCCAAGCTTGGTACTGATTTAGCAGGCCTAGCCTGAGAGTACCGTTGGATTTCTAGATGCTAACTGTACAAGTTACTCAAATCATTATAAATACCATAAACATCAACAATGCTGCTGCTCATATAATACACACCATTTTTGTAATCTTCTACTATTTTAGTCAGCTCGAGACACACTCAGTATGAATACCAATATGAGTGAGATCATCGACCTAAGCAATCCCAATATTCTGAAAGTGCTAGCAACGCAAGATGACAGTTACTGAATATCCTTCGTTATTCTTTGTTTTCAATGAACCAAAGGCACTACAAACTCAAATATAGTCTCTTAAATATTCAAGGGAATTGGAGGGTAAAGGCATAAATCTCATTTCTCTGCTATATTTACTTAGAGTTTTAGACTATCGTAAGTCTGATGCGGCAGTAAGTTAAATCAGCTTTTCTTAGTGCTTTCGTAAGTTCTCTATAAATTCTTGACTTCAAGCCCTAAAACTTACACAAAATAACTTAAAAGCTTTTAGAATTATGAACAATAAAATGCTTGTAGTGTCTGCTTTCATAAAATATAGGCTATACTCTGCTAGGCATATCAAACAATCATAGGAGATAGAGCGTAAACAAACATGCACTGTCAGATTTGTACAGCTGGCTCAGCCAGTTACAATGTTTGCAAACAAAACTGCTAGGCAGCCGCCCACCGGGCAGTCTGATCTCGGGCCTCAGCCAGCGCATTTCCAGGGTTAAAATAAATGTTATGCGTCACAACCGACAGTTCCAATTTAAGTAGACAAGACCCGTAAATCTATGACAGCTATCTCAACATGAAGTTATCAGAAATGTTTGACATCTATTCTTCTTTAGAAATTTTGCACAGGTTTCATGTTGCCTTACTTGGTTTGAATCAAGCCCAAAGCCAAAGTGTCTCATATTCATGGGCCTGTCAACCAAAAAAAATTTTTTTTTTATTTGCACTTTAAACTAGACAAACACTTGGTTTTATCTTTATTTTAAGACAAACAAATTATAATCTATCAAAACATTTTAATTTTATTCACTTTGTCACTATTTGCTCCGTTTTTTTACGTATTCAGCACCATCCAACCTTTTCAGCTTTTGGTGGTCCACTTCCACCCTTGTAGCCTCATTTATGTAACCACGGCTGTGTTTCTCAATGGAAATATCATTAAGCCTCTAGGTGTAGCCCAAATCTAGATGTACAGCTAGATCTAGATCTAGATCTACATGCAATATTGGCTAAAATCTAGATCTAGAGGTCTTACTTCATCTACATGTAGATCTAGATCTAGAATCTAGATTACTCCCTGCCTTACCTTGGCCTTGAAAGTTTTGTGATGATTTGACAAATCCAGCCCTTCGAAGCTCTCTCTGTTTATAAAAGCTTCCGAAGTCCATGATTTCAATCAAAACATATGTGGGCTTATGTTAACTGCAGAAATCTTAAGAGAAGTAGGGGTTCTAGAGGAGAAATCTAACGTTTATCTGTATTTAGCATCGGTCAGATATCATGTCAGACATGATGCTTTTGAGACGATGCATAAAATGCATGCGATAATTTGTGGGCGAACATTTGGCTTAGGTCCCTTTATTTTCAAATTTTCAACTCTTCGAATCCGGCAAAACAGGGCTGAAATTACCATTGATTGCCTCATACCATTCCAGAACTCCAAAGAAAGGCGAGAAAGTGATTTGCTGGTGCAAAATAGGCTTTATGGTCTTATGAAGTAGCGCCCTGTAGGGTCAAAATTTTGCGCAAGTGGCACTTGCTCCTTCTCTCTGTTTCGATTGCATCAATCACTCGCGAAAAACAAAAATCCTGATAGCACAAGAGTTGCCACATGGAGTTATTGATAATAAGAGCCCATCCTTGTTTCTTCACTTTTTGACGCTGTGCCTGTCTTTTTCGCTCTACTATACGTATGTGAAATTACTATTCTGGACTAAAATACAGTGCATGCTTACTTAGAATCGAAAGAGTCAATATTAATTATTATTCCTGGACCAGAGCTTCTCTTTCATCATCTCAAGGTTCTTACCCTCACGTTGGTGGTCTGGCGACATTTTTGTTTCACTTTCATAATTTTCTTTAGATTTCCAAGGCTAATTTTTCCGTTTACTGCATACTTATTTATGAATAAGTCGATTTTTAATCTTTCCATTTTTTTTAAACAATTAGTGCCATGCCTACACTTTGATTTAAATCTCGCTAACTGTTTCTCTACTTCACACACGGTGTACAATTGATATGGTTAAAAATTGTGCAGTTCATTTGTTTTTCTATTCTAATGAATTACTTTGTGATTATACTTAATATTTAATGGTGTGGTGCAAATTTTACGCCGAAATACAGAATGCTTGAGTTTGTTTTGATAAAATTATTTTAATACCGTTAATCATTTCACGTTTCGGTTCCAACCGCTTTCCAAACACTTCTTTTATAGGCGAAAACGGGAATGGGAAGGAAGGG
>BLXT01005153.1:805414-816624 GCA_019648995.1 Plakobranchus ocellatus
CAAAAGTAAAAAAAAAAAAAAAATTTGGACAATAATGCAGAAAACACATGGGAGCATGCCAAAACTCGAAACACAATAGAGCCATTCAGACATCCTGTAACCTAAAACAAAGAGACTAGACCAATAATACACAGTAACAAAAAAAAAAAATACAGATCAATGTCAAACAAAGTGCAAGATGCTAATCACAGATTGAGTGCATTAGCTAGAGATGGACAAACAGATCATTATATTTATACTACTCTGTGTCCAATGCAGACACTTGAATCATCTGAATAAAAATCTTTCTCAATGACGAATGCCCTATGCCCTTGAGAAACCAAACTTCAAATTCTGAAATAAACTACATGTCTTCAAAATTATCCAATGCACTTAACTCTACAGTAACAAACTGGCATTTTCTATGGAGACTTGGCTGAAGATCAGCCCACGTCAGCAACAAAAAGAGAAAGAAAAAAAAAAGGGGGTTTTTACAGAAAATTTAAATGCTCCAATGAAGGAGGGGAAAACTATTCTTTATTTTTTTTAGAGATGTGATTGTCTCTCAGTCCAAAAGACTAATGATGCTGGAAGGCATCCTTAAGAGACCTTGCAAGCAAATAAAAGAAGATTCATATGATTAGGAAGATGTATATCTGCAAACAGCAAAATACTGAAATCTTTTTTAAAAAGCTTATTCAAAGGAAAGTTGGCAGACGATTTGCCTTTATACTATTACGTATTGTGACAAGAGTACAATATTTAAATTTAGAGCATTCAAAATATCCAATAACAATAACAACAAATTTATAGGGAGCACTTAATAGTCAACATCAATTGAACAGATATTATGATACACTAGTAAATTGAAATGTTGTTATTACTCCTTATGTCTTGCAACCATAATTTCAATCTTTGATATGACAACAGATACCATTTTGTGGACTAGTATTTTGCCTTATCTTCTACAGAGTTTCAAAATAAAATTAACTTGGCACAGAAAGGCATTTAACATCATGAACAATTTTTTTCTTTGAAATATCTAATAACTATGAGAAACAATCTTTATCAAATTTAACCCTGAAAGAGACACTTAAAAACAATTTTGATGAACAATTTGATTTCAATAATGTTGGAAGAAAAATGTGACAAGAGCACAATGCTTCCATAGTGAAAAATGAAGTTCAGGGTCAACTACAAACTTATTACTTCTGATATCTCATTTCATTAGGTTAGGCAGAATGTGTTTCAACTTTTAAATGAAACTTTTGAATCCAATTTTGAAGATGTGAAAAAAAAATGATGGTTTTTATCATGTTTTTATATGTAGCCTCTACCATGACCTGTCTGGTTGAAATAGTAAAATGGACAGGGCCTCATTTCCAGTAATTTTGATATATCACAAAGCAAATCAACACATACACTGTATAACTGAACAGATAATACTGTATCATGGTTAGGCAAAAGTGTGAAAATCTTTCTCAAGCAACAGTCACTCAGCAAATGTAATCAAGAAGAAATAAATTCCTCATAAATGCTGTGTGTCCTTGCCATGTCCATGTCAAATCATTGAAGTTATATACCTAGCTTAAATGATTCTCACCTGTTATTACTAAAACCCTTTTTCACATTTATTTTCATAATTATTACAAGGTTGGTGCTCTTTAACCATTAGTGATCTATCTATAAAATGTACATGCAGTTGTATCATATAATCAAAGATAACTTCATCACTGATTTAGGGGGTCTGATCATATGATCAGAGACAACTTCATTGATTAATCAAAGTGCTTTTTTTTTTAGCTTCCACAGCTTTAAAAAAACCCAATGAACTGTTAAATTGAAGATGGGCTTTTTCATTTGCTACAAGAAATCAAAACAAAAAATCAATAAAACTAAGATTTCTGAGAAAACTTATCTGTGCCTTGTTGACAAAGCTTTTAATAAAAAAAAAGCATTTTTTTTTACACCCTTCAATCAATGAATTATCATGTACTTTGTGTAGCAATGAAAAAATCCATTTGACAATATCACTGTCAAATCAATTTTTTTTTGATTGTATGATTGGTGGATGCTGTTCTTTGCCTTTTTTTACCACAAAAAAATTAGTGGCATTGTTCCATCAAGGCCTTGTGCAAGAAAAATTATGATTACTAAGGGTAACTGCCCATGTACGTTAACATATTTCAAATACGAATGAATTTTTTTATGTCCATGGGAATATAGTGTCACCTGTTTTAAATTGTGTCTCTGATGAGAGTCTAATATGCTGCCATAAGCTAACTCAAAAATAACCTCGTATTGTGATATGATGTGATATGATATACTGCTTTGACCCATTTAAAGGTATAATACATGTTTAGAAAAGATTATGGTTTTGAGGTTTGAGGATAAGCTGAAATCTAAGACTCTGAAAAGCTTTTTTTTTTTTTTTAAACCAATGCATGCCTCCACAACTGATCCCACTCCCCTGCCTAAACACATTTAATAAACCAAAGAAACATGTACCCAGAAACATTCTTTTATACATAAAAGAAGCAGGAGTTTTGTGAAAATGACAAGCTTATGCAGCCCACACATCTAACAAGTCACAAAAAACATTTATGAAAATATTTTTTTTAAAAACGTCTTTTCTCTCTAATTGGCCACTGCTTGGGAACAAAAAATTCGTTGAATTCTTTGATACAGTAATGGTTACAACATAGGGCAAAGATGTACAAGGAACGATTAGAATAAAATTTCTATGCAGGACAACTCTTACTCTGAATGGGGTAGACAGACAGCTAAAAAAATCTAACACCCTTATTATAGCCTTGCATAATTTAAAAAAAAGTGGGGGCATGGTAGGAACAATGCTTTAGACTGCAGGCAGGTCGCGATTCAATCAACAGTTTTCTTTCTGATTTGTTGAAACAGTTTTTTTTTTTATTTTATAATTCTACCTTTTAAACTGTAAGATTATGCTCTCTTTGATCTTTGAAGTTCAGCAGTAACAGCCAGAGTGTAACCACTGGCACATTTTATCCCTCCTCTCATAGTCTCAAGGAAAAAAAGAGAAATGAGATCCTATTCATACTCAAAACCTTTGAGACAGTGCAGAATGATTTGTATGAGATGAAGGAAAAAAAAGACAACTTGAGTCTCAGTGTCTTGATCTTCATTTTTGTTTTTGGACATTATTAATTTTAATGTTACAGATTATTCCTCGATGTTCAACAGTTTGGATAACACAACTTAAAAATGTACTTAAGTGTTTTTCATAAACGTGGAACAATAATTCTTTTTCCACAAAATCAATTAGAATCAAACACACAAATAATTTGGCTGCCATTTCATAATTGATGACTATTTCAATCCAAAAAAAAAAAAGAAATAAAATATTGAAATCAATATTCTCAGAATAACATACAAACTAAGGTCCTGAAAGTAAAGTGATATACCATGTACATGTACATGTATTAAGAATTTCTTTAGAAATGTGAAAAACTTACAGAAATTACTTCAGGACAGACTTGAGCTTTTCATTGTGAATTAGGTTATTCTTTCTCTTCGTTTCGTAGAGATAGAGAATCAGGCACCAAATCAAGGTTATCTTTGGTTACATCAAATTTGCGATTAAAACTGCAAAATCTGTAGCTAGTATACAATCTCAATTCCAAGTCTGAAGCATTGACATTCCTAAAATTTGGTTTTAAAAGATTTAAAATAGTTGTAAATAGGAAACGACAGCAGAATGAACACAAATCCTGCATACATTTTGGAGATACTAAACTGTCTCAAGTCCAGTGAGTATGACAATAGAAAGTTTATAGATAGCTCTGAAAAACAAAAATCCTTTTTTAAGACAAACAATATTTATGAGAGCTTATAAATCTAGATCTAATTCCAATCAAATTCCACTGAATTTCTAGACGAAGGAAATAAATCAACCAAAATAAGCCTAGGACAAAGACTTAGAAAACAAGACTGGAAACGAGCCGGCTTAACGTGACAAGCTGCCAAGCACGGTAAACAAACCATATTGCCTGGTAGGATTTGATAATTTTACCACTTTCTTTATCCTGCACTTTTCAGTATTGGCGCAAACAAATCGCAAAATTCTCATTGTCAGTGGTATTATACATTATTTTGTAACAATATTAGGAACAGTCGACCACATTTATCTTT
Organism: Plakobranchus ocellatus; assembly: GCA_019648995.1. Classification (NCBI taxonomy): domain Eukaryota; kingdom Metazoa; phylum Mollusca; class Gastropoda; family Plakobranchidae; genus Plakobranchus; species Plakobranchus ocellatus. The sequence continues at coordinate 809,561 of BLXT01005153.1, forward strand.
CCACCACTTTTCCAAAGACCCTGAGTTGTACATGTAAGACTAAGAGTCCTTTTTTTTTTTCTTTTAAAAATAGACTGAGTACTTCAACGTTTAGTGGCTAGAAAAATAAATAAATTCTTCAACCAAGCGCAGACAGTGTTAAAACTAGTCATATGCTTCCTGTTTACCGCGCTTCCTCGCTAGTCATGACAGCGCAGTGCAAACCCTATGAAGTGATGTCACAGTTTCCCCTGTTGATTGTCTACTCCTCTTTGGCCTAGGATAAAGTTTAAAATGATCTCAAAGTTCTGAAATATTTTTTAAATCTAAATTCTGAAGACGAGCATGTCAAGCTGCCCAGAACTATTTGTACCAGCCTAGTCCTCTAGCTTGTCTGCCTTTCCTTATGCTTTGCTAAGGGGCTATTTATAGACTAGATTCCTCCACTTTATTTAGAAATTTTCCACATGATTGGGTGATGCAAATGTCGCATTTCAAATACATCTTTCGTTTTTTTAAAAATAATTTGAAACCACAATTTCACCAAAACAATATGAGGCTATATCATATTTCATTTGAAATCTTTTATCAACAGCTCATCTTTGTTAGAGTGTCTTTTTAAAATTTCATTTCTTGAAAAATTCAAATCATTCATACTCAGATTCACTATCCATTTAATTTGTAATAATAATACCCAACCCTTTTGCTTACGAAAATAGATCTTATTTGCGCTCACCATAAGCCAAAATCTTTTTAGCACAACTATGAAATACAGACTTTAAATAAAACTTTCTAAGAACCTTGTAACGCAATCAGGGCATTCTTTACATGTGCACACATCAGTTGCAGCATCCTCTTTTGGTTTAGAGTTGACATCAGTGGCTATGGGTTTTTCTATTTTTTTATTTTTTTCACTGTCATTATTCTTTTTTTGGATTGCTGCATTATGGCTGCTTTTTATTGAAAGATTAACAGTGCTGCTTGACTTGAGTAAAGCTGACTCATGCCCAGATGCATTTGTTAAAGTTTCTGACTTGGTTTTCTGCGCTAATGTAGAGGGGCCTTCTGTTCTCTTTAAGACAAGAACACTGGGAACTCCATTGTTTATACCTGTGTCATCTGTGTCCCCACTGAGTGCCAAAGCAAAACTGGTTGGCTTTTCAACCACATTAGGACTGTTTTTTTCCTTTGTTTGCTGATTACTTTTCAGGTGTTCTAAGTTAGCTTTCTTTTTAGAGGATGAAGCTGTAGACCTCTTAGGATGAGACTGAATGTGATGGCTGAGACCAGCCTTGTCAGTAAAGGCTTTGCTACATATATGACATCTCAGCAAATTTTCTTTCACATGTGTTTTGCGGTGAACTGACAAAAGGGTTCTCTCTGAAAAACACTTGTGACAAATATCACATTCAAATGGCTTGTCAGTGGTGTGGACCCTTACATGATCTAGCAAAAGAGTTTTTGATTTGAATATTTTCCCACATTCACCACATTTGAATTTTTGTTGTCCTATACTACCAGCTTTACCTTTTTCCAATCCAGGTTTAAATTCAAGCTTTTTGTTTGAAAAATCATTAGGCACTGAATTTTTATCATCAGCCAAAGTAACAATTTTAGTGGGAGAAACCACATTGCTGTTTTTACTTTCCATTTCTGACATATGTTCATCCATGTGGGTCAACAGTTCCAGCTTGCTGTGATAGCGTTGCGGGCAATAGCCACATGTAAATTTGGGAACACCAAGGTTTTTTGCCTCATCAATCTCTGGTTTTGATGAATTATCTAAAGAAGAATCGATTTTACTTTCATTATGATTTTTCATTCTTTCTTTTTCAGTTTTGCCCAAACGTAACTTATTAAGTCTCTGATTTACCCGTTTATTAATTCCCTTTTCAACTTTCAATGATTTAGTATCAGTCTTACTCACACTGTTTTTCTTTGCAGATGAAAAATATTTATCCATCAGAGATGTTTGTTTATCCTGCAAAGTATTGATCTGGGTATTTACAACTTCTTTAGATTCTGTTTCCAAATTAGTATCAACCACTTTGGGCTCTACACTAGCATTCTCTAACATGGTTTTTGGTTTGGCTTTACCTTTCAACAATTTTTTTTTCGCAACCTTTTTTTTCTTTTTAAATGGTGAATCCTCAATACCTGATACTATTTCAGCCGATGAGTCCCCACTCAGTTTAATTGATATCCTTAAAGATCCTGGCTTTTTCTTGCTAACAAATGTCTTGTTGCTAAATTTATCACCTTCCAAATTATCCTCATCTTCTGCTTCAGCCTCCTCTTCATCCATAATATAATCTTGATCTTTATCTTTCTGCAGCTTATCCTCTGAGGAGCTGCTGTCATCACTGAAGTCACTGAGATCTTCAAACTGAGAGGAAGCTTTGGCAGTAGTAGGTACAGCAACCCTTTTGCGATTTAGCCTTTTTGGCAGTGGATCCTCATCCACACCGGAAATATTGACAAAACCTGCATCAGCTTGAAGTTCAATTAACCTCATAGCATTATCCTTAGACTTTCGACTGGAGCTCCGCCTTGGTTGGCCGTCATCATCATCGGGTTTAAAATTTTTCCTTTTCCTTATTGAACCTCTTTTGCCTTTGGTATTGCCCTGCATAATTTCCTTTTTTACCTCTGTTTGTGCCTCATCACCATTACTCTGCATTTTATTGATGGGACCAATATCTACATGAGTTCTCTCCAAAACAACTACACTTTGTGGTACCAGTGCCGCAAGATCAATATTTCCAGCTTGCTTTTTTTTTGTCTGCTTGCGAGCTTTCTTTACAGGGGTTTTCCTCTTCTTACCCTTGGGCAATTTTAAGTTTGCAGCAGTTTGAGAGACAAGCATATTTTCTCTTAAGACCTCTTCCTGGCTGGGCTTATTTTCTTGAATCTGACTTATTTCTTTAATGTCTTCCCTAGGCAGATCAATATCATCTTTTCTATCGATTTCCTGAGAGCCCTTCAGAAGCAAATCAGAACTTGAATCCTTTTGCTCATAAGCATCTTTCTCTAATACCTCTGTTGAGGCAGCTGTAACAGGAATAGCAGGTGAGACAGCTTGTTGCTCTGAGCATGATGAATTACTGACACATAAAACTGCTGTATTTTTGCTGGTTGGTGAGTTATGTGATGAAATGACTATGGATAGAGCCTTAGATTCAGCTTGAACCACTGTGCTTGTGACAGAATTTTCAGTTTCTTGGCTTTGGTTCACAGAGAGATCACATGATAAAGAATTACTTGTCTGTGAGTTTATATTGACATTCTGCACATTGAGAGAACTATTAGAGTGTGTATTAAAACAGACAGCATTTGTGTTTACATCATTTGCTCCTGAAAATGTAAACAAAGAAGCATCTCTGCCATAAAAATTTGACTTCTTTGGTGTGCTTTTTGGCAACTTACTAGTCTTTTCTTGAGACAAATTAAGTGTTGACAACATAGGTGCTGTGGCTGAAGCTGACGCAGTTACTGGTGGGTTCATAGATCCTTGATTCACTTGATGAGTTTTTGAAAGAGTCTGTAAATAAGGTAAATTCTCTTTGCTGCTGGTTGCTAAGCTTGGAGTAACATCAGAACATGAATTTCCAGTCGAGTCAAGAGATGAATCTAACCTTCCCAAACAGTCTTTTCTAGTGCTGTCTACAGATGAAGAGACAGTAAATGTTTTTTGAGTGTTTAATTCCGTCTGCCTTAAATCTGATTTGTCATTAACAGCTGTGGTCATATCCAAAGGCATGTCAGATGGACTTGCAAATTGTCTTGGAGTGTTGGAAATAGGCACAGGTGTGATACCTAACGGTCTGTGAGTATCATAACTTGTAGACCCAACATTGGCAAACAGTGAGCTTAATTGACTTGATAAACCTGATTTTAGTGGCTGGGTTGCAGGCAAAGTAGAAACTTGAGAATCTCTGCCTAATATTTCTGCAACTCTCCCCTGCTGTGATCCAAAATCCAGAGCAGAGTCAGCATAAACTGGTGGAGCAATTGGTGGGGATACTGGGGAGTAATCACCAGAGCCCTCCAGCGCAGGCAGTTCTGTGGAAACTGTCAAAGGTTGAGAAAATGGCACCTTGGATGAGTTTATAGTATTTCTGGACAATGTTATCATCTGAGTATGATGCTGAGGAATTTTGTCATGTGGCACACCTTGATATGATATTTCTGAGTGAGAGCTGTAACTAACTGCTGAGTTAGCAGTTACAGGCATAAAGTAAGTCACTGGATGCTCTCTAGTTATTGCTGGTGATCTAGTGGATCCAATGCTGCTTTTCAAGAGTGCAGGTGGAAAAGAATCAGAGAGATTCCCAGTTGATGCAGTAGGTGCAGAATAGGCCCCAGAGCCTGTCAATGAGGGCTCCAGTGACAATAAGTGTGACCATGCTGAGCGATCTTGGGACCCACTACCAAAATGACCATGTAATGGAGTTCCTCTGTGGAAATGCTGATGATGCTGAATACCTACTTGTCCCACTGGATCCACTGGTGAAAAAAAAAAAAAAAGTACTTGAGATGTTTTCCTTTGAGTAAATTTCCATTTGTTTGACATAGTTTTTCACGAAACATAAAAAAAAGTGGTTTCATCAATATTGCCAGACACAAGTTATCCACCAAAGCAGGAATTCATTATTTTTAAGTTGATTGGATGTGGAACAAAAAATTAATGATCATACTAGATCTGAAAATCATAGTGCTAATCTATGCAATCTAAAAATACTTTAAGCTGTGCTCAAAAGTCTTCTACTCAAGTTCATGCCGTATGCCAAGAACAATCTGGATCCTACTCCTGGTTCCCCAATGCTTGGAATAAACGAGGGACCTACTTCACTTTTTTTACCCAAGTTCTCCTTTTCCCTTTATCACAAGCTCTCATTTTATATACATTGACTCTGGTTTCCTAGAATAAGAAAGAGTATCTAGAACGATTCATAATGAAAGATAAAGTTATAAGAAAAAAAAAGGGATGAGCTTAAATATTGTGGAAATGACAAAGGCTATGCTGAATATCAAACTATACAAAAAGGAAGCAATCAAAGCCTGAAAAAAAAAACTGTACACATGCCCTATTTCTTCTACTGTGTACACACATATACACAATATTATTGGAACACATTTCTGAAAACTCCTAGACATATGTGCTCTCATAGAGAAAAAAATGTGAAAACAAACCCACCAAGGCAGATGTGTGTATGTTATTGCATTAATACAATAAAGCTTGATCTAGGATTTTAAATGTAATTTAAGACAAAAACAACCGAACCAAATTGTAATACATAATATACATAATGATAATGAAGCATGAAGCTACATCTCTTCATATATATTCACATATTGCTTTGAAAATTTCAAGGTTTCCTCACAGCTGAATGATTATTAAGCGAAAAAAGCTAATAACATTCTCATGTATAGGCCATTACCACCCATCAAGTTCAAGGTCACACCACTGTGTAGCGTTTGGCAAAAAGCGCTGGCGGTAACCAGTAGATCTATGGAAACTATGCAGTTTCTAGTGTGAAAACAATAAGTCTGAATGTTTCTTTGATTAAAAATATCCCAAACCATCATGAAATAATTACTACATAGTTTGTTTATTCTGTTTAGACTAATTTTGTGTCAATTTTATCGATGTATTCTTCATTTTTTTCTTGTCTAGATCTAGGCCTACAGATCAACTAACTGGGGTGTGGATCTTTTATCTAGAGATCTAATTAAATCTAGCTCTCGATCTAACATTAGAATCGCAGAATTTTTTTTTTTTTTATTTCTGCGAATTGTGCTCATAGGTCTAATGAATGAGCAGGGTCAAAAGAAAAAAAAAAGGTAGCAATCGAGCGTCTCGAGAATGAAAAGGCGTTTGAAACGACAAATGTGGCCTTCTTACAGTTTTAGAAAGCTTTGTAGCTATACCCTTAATATACTTATTGAAAGAGCCTCTATATTGTTAATTTGTCAACATTCTTATAGGCCCATTATTATAATGTCAGTATTGCGCATCCTCATTTACGCGCAGGCGTTAATAAGATCAAGCGAATTAGAAAAGACATGTTGTAGCAGTGGATAATTGATAATAACATGCATTTAAATTTGGTTTAGGCAACCTTTTTTTTTTTAAGTCAAGGATCGTAGTGATTTTTTTATTTTATTTATTTATTTTTTTTTTGTTATTGTTGAAGTAGGCCTATACGTAGGTGCTTAATGAAAGAGGATCTCTTACTAATTCTCCTGTTGTTTCGTACCTTTTCCCTCTTCAGCTCTTAGTTATGATGGTTTTTTTTTTTTTTTTGCTATTTATAAATTTATTAAGTAACTGGATCTAATTGTAGTCTAGTCTAATAGCCTATCGAATGGAAGACAAATCCAAAGAGCGTAAATAAAGTAAGCAATTGTTGAAAAGGGGTAAATGTAAGGATAAAAATTATTATATGTTTCTTCGTATTGATAATGTGACTTGTGAAGAGAGAATGAGGACAGTTTTAGTCTTTTAGTTTTGAATTATAGATTCTACTAAGAAATAAAATTCTACCCAGGTGTAGTGCCTATATTAAATTTTAAATCAAATATAAAATTTTACAAAAAACTCAATGGAAACACACCAATGCCTAATCGCAAATAGAGATTCATTGAAATTCTATAAGAATTAGTGAGGAAATTGATCAGTACAATTTAAATATAATATAATAGGCCTAATAATGTTCTCATCCAGATCTAGAATCTTCTATCTATTTGTAGATATAGATTAGTCTCCAATCTCATAAAAGATTGATTTCAAAGAATTTTTTTTTAATATGTGAAAGAATACATTCAGACTTTAAAAAATATAGATTTGTGGGTTAATAATTGCTATTTCTGAGTTTGGGTTTGAAAATAAACAACTCAAATTTCATGCGTCCAGCTCTTTCTTTACTATAAGTAATGCTAGGCTGGGCATTGTTTTGCCAGCCAGTGAGGGACCAACACAGCTTGGTGGTGTGTAACAATTTACCTCGAGGTAATGGCCTATATGTATGAAAGGCTCACTATGTACATGTATTGAGAATTACAAAAAAAAAAAAAAAAAAAAA
>BLXT01005153.1:843161-854517 GCA_019648995.1 Plakobranchus ocellatus
ACCTTGGCGCGTTCGAAATAAAAGTATCGCTGCCATGTTGTGAACTTATTTTAGTCAGGGAAAAGAGTTTTTGCCAGGTAGCCATAGCAGTATGTTTTCTGGTATTTTTTCTATTTCTTTGGTATTGTAGCTCTTTTTGCTAAAAATAGTAGGAAAATTAAGTTTTTATAAACAAACTAACCATACATTGGATTTCTAAAAGATGGTAGAAAACAGGTGTTTGCTAGACTAGATCTAGATCTAGATTCTTGATAACTGGTAAACACAGCAGCAATTGTCACGAATTTAGACGGGAAGATTTCCTTAACACACACACGAAAATAAATCGGCGCTTTTTCGTTTGTTCCCACCCCGACTTTTTATATAGATCTAGGCCTAGAGTTTCTAGATTTAGATCTAGATCAAGCTATATTATCCGATAGGAGCAAACGAAAAAACTGTTAAATTGTGTAGATTTTGTGTGAAAATAATAATATTTTCATTATAACTTGGCCTGCGACCTCTTCATTTCTTCGATGGATTAGGAAGATAGACAAGATCGAATAATATAGCTAGAATCTAGGCCTATATAAAAAGTCGGGGTGGGAACAAACGAAAAAGCGCCAATAAATCTCTGTGAACTCCACAGTGCTTCCCAACTTGTCCCTAGATAGCAGCAATAGTCTTCAGACTAAGGCAATACAATGTGAAAAGTTCAAGGGACGCCGAGCACCACCTCGATGTAAAAGAAACCATTAAAGCGGGTAGTGTTTAGAAGGCTAATATTAAAGAAGATATCATTTAGATCTAGATCTAGATAAAGCTGAAAATAGTTTTGTCTTCCTTGTTTAATTATTTGACGAAATGAAGGTAAATATAGGAAGGATTGTAGGCCTACTAATTTTTCCCAGTGTGGAAATCCTCCCCTTTTGTTTTTCGTTATGGTTAAAAACTATTGCTGATTCGAAGATCATGAACTAAAACTCAGAAGATCTAGATCTAGCCATGATATAAAAACTATAATGTCAGATAAAGGAGTATAGCCTATATGTTTGGCAAGTTCTGTCGATTTGTGCGATCGGTAGATTACGCAACATTTTTTGTGGATCCGTAGAATTAGCAATTGTGAATTCTGTAAATGTCATCCGTCTCGTTTATTTTAATCCTGCATTTGGCAATCTTACCCTTATAATCTAGCCTAGTTGGCACCACATGAACGTCCATATCACGCCCATTACCTAAAATGATATTTTTGTAAAAGTGGGTACAATGTGATAGTCACACGTATGATGCAAACTTCCGTTTAGTGCAATATCAACAATATAGATGCTCATCTGACATTAACACCTTATTTCATAGCAGAAAAAATAAACCACTCAGGTAGGATCTAGATCTACAGAATGCGTGACAATCGATGGACTGTTGCGCATTCCATGGATCCACAAAATGCATTTGGTAGTGCAAATCAACAGAACGCGCCCAAAATATATCATATAATATTATGTTACTTTTGCACAATATCTCCACAATTTTTTACCTGCTACCTCTTCATTTTGTTGGTTGCTGATGAAGGCAGATCTAAAAGTTATTGGGCCTGTTCCCAGACAATCCCAAACAGGCAATAAGCCAAGACATTTTTTAAAGATAGAAAAAAATTGACAATACTAACAAAATTGCAAAAATACCTTTGTTCACGAACAAAGACATTTGTTATTCTTTCAAACTTTTCGAGAAAAAATATCAAAGGGACTATTTTCCCAAACACATGGAAAAATAGGTCCAGTCTTTATTTTCCCAAATGCAAAGGAAAAAGGATCCACAAGATTCAGATGTGATCATGGGGACCCATGCTTCTAGATCCAACTTGATCAGCTGAATATGAGTATGAGTATGCCAGTGTTATTATTTTTAATCATTTTATTCTGCCTTCACGAGTCACTGATGAAATAAAGAGGTGCTCTTTCAACAGAATATATCTATCAATATCATGCCTGTGATCTCTTCATTTCATTAGTAGCTAAAAAAGGTAGATCTACAAGCACAGGTCCGCTTTCCATAACATAAATTTTCCATGGTGTGTTTTTACTGCCACCATCTATGACCAATAAATTATCTTGTGTGCTAATCTGTTTTTTTTTCTCTTGTTTCTTTCCTTAAAAGTCAGTCAGTGTCTCTATTTAGAAGACAATATTAAAATTGTTCACATTATCTCCATCTATCTCTAGGCCTATCCTTCTTGACTCACAGCCACATGGTCAATCTTTCTTACTGAACTCTATATCTTTGTAAAATAAAGCGTTTGAGAAAATAAGGTCAGCCAAAAAAAATTGGGGATAATCTAGCGTCACCTGATCACCTAAAATGATATTACTTTAAAATTCACTCCCATAGTTATCACTCATAAGTTCACATTTTTGTAATATCCCCAGATAAGAAGTGAAAGCTGATGATGCAAGAACAATTTTATAATGTGCTGGCTTCATTTTCTGCTCTGTACATCAGTTATAAATATTTTGTTGCTGTGGATGAATTGGGCCATCAATGGGTCATTCCAGGTATTTGTAGTCTTCAATTATTAAAACAGCTTTATCAAATTTCTTTTTTTTTTTTTTTTTTTCGGTCTAGGAACTGGCTTGAACCAAATTTTTACTTCTTCGAGCTTTCTAATGTTTTTAAAACCAAAGTTTTGTAGCTATTCTGCTTTTGATTCAAGTTCTTATGAATCAAAAAGAGTTCTTCAGCAGATGTTGCTAAGGTCGTATATGATTTGCCGACAATAGGATTGGTTGTCACAAGCTGAAAAGACTCTTTTTGATACACTATGTTACAATGTATATGTATGTAAGTTTAGAAGGCTATTGGTTCTGTAGATCTGGCCGAAAGGTCAAAGAAATGAAAACGAAGAGTTGGTGGTAAAGAGTTAGGGATGAGAACAACTGCTGTCTGTTTTTGGTTTGTGCTGTGGATCAATCACTCAAAGATAATGACGGAGATGATGCAAGACTTGGCCTGAAGTTATTACAGTGTATACAGTTTAGAGCGGTCTCAATGAAGCATTGAGCAAATGCCTTGTATGCAGGCTTATAATGTAATAAATGTGTAATTTTAGGGCAGGCGTATGAGTAAATGGCAAATCTGCTACTTTTATTCTAGAATTCTAGATCCATCTTGTGAAAACATTAGAAATGTTGATCTCTAGACTTTGTAAAAGCCTATACATTAGCAATGTATATTTAACCACTAGACTGCTGAATGAGAAGTTAACTTCTCACAAAAAAAAAGGAGATTCGATGTCCAAACCTGGATAAAACATTTGATTTTATTGGGGTTTGCTTAAAAAATTATTCCATTCCACAGCTCAATATAATCACATTTCCCAAATTTTGATCCTTGTTTTAAATTACTTGGTAATGTATCCTTGTTTTAAATGGCATATGATTTGGTAATGTTATATATCTTTTTTTTTTTTGTAATCATAGTAGGGTTTTTTCTTTCTTCTTTTTGGGGGGGATCCACTTATCTAAAATTTTATATAATTCGAGGTGTACCATTTTTTTCAAAATATTTTTGAGTTAAGCGGCCACCACTGTATTTTAAAGTCAACTCTTAGAAAAGAATAAGCTTTTCTGCAAAATTTTCGTCATCTCTAGGTCTATTGGCATAATTTTTTCTTCTCATAACCTATGTTAGAAGTGTAAATAAAAACAAAAAATTATTGCGTACAGAGGGCATGATTTGTGAGGACACAGTCAAGTGTTTATTGTAATACATTACATTATTAGACTTGTCCTGGTACAAGTTGACAATGCTTGAAAAGGTTACAAAATAAATGGTGGGGCTGAAGCATCAGATAAAACTGTCTTAAATAGAAATATTCATATTGTCGGCAGTCATATGTAAAGGATCTTTTAATCTATAAGTCATGAACTAAATACCTCCAATTTCATAACTAAGGAATGTGGAAAAGAAAGTAAACCCATAAATTGTCTGGTGTTCCAAAAAACAAGACATTTTGCAGCAAAAATAGCCATAGGAAGTATAAGGCTAGTAATACATCTAGAAAAGACATAGGTTAACATTATAACACATTAAGCCTAACCAAATAATTTAATTTAAATTAAGTGTGAAAAAAATAATAATTATAATATTTCAAACTTTTTTTTTTGGTCTGCTAAAAATCTAATTTTGTAGTGACACTGCACACATATGTGTGTCAAAGCGCATGCACCCCCTCTTCCTCCAACTTATTAATGGTAAGTTGTAGACATGTCAAGTGAAAATTTTATGACAGCCTGTTTAGAAATACATGAGAAATTCTTGAATGTAGTTTACATACATGCAAACAAAATCAACAACAAAAACATAGTTCAAACCGAAGTTGGTGGCTATATATTGAGTGCATGGGGCATATATATTCAGAGAGAAATTGAGTAGTATTCATTTCCGTCACAACAATGCTTGTTCTCATTTTATTGTAAAAGAGAAACTAGTCCCATTCACATAGATTACTTTGCTAGATCCGTCATACTCTCCTTATTAATCTGAAGATTTGGTATGGCCATGTCAACATATCACAGATAAAATTTGGCTCAGAGACCAGACAGCATAATTTTCCAGAAATGGCATGGGCTATCAAGATGTATTAATAAAATGTCAAAAAAGAAAAAAAAGAGAGACAAAGAATGTGAATCTGCAGTCTCAGCTTTAATTGAAGATGCAATAAATGTCACAGCATTAATTTCTTTCTCATTAATATAATTAACAATAGGCTAAATTGAAATAACTTTTTACTCCCAATTGTGGCTTTATTGGCATAATGCATCTAAGACATGTTTATCAATTCAATTCCCCCCCCTTTCCAATTGTCTCTCTCATCACCTCTCTCTCTTTCTTTTGTTATATGTACAATTTTCTACAAAATTTAACTCCATAATAATTTTTTTGTTTTAATTGATTCACATGTTACAGGTGTTGTTTTGATTGATGTTGTCATGTTATTCTGTTTGAATAAGATCTCCAAAGGATCTAATGGAGTCAGCACAAATTACAGGTTAGCTTAGATATTTTGTTTTTCATTTTTAGGCACTTTTTTATATCTAATCAGAAGAAAATATACATAAAAATCATTAAACAAATCAAGGAAGAAAAATAGCATTTTGCACATTTTTTTCTCCTTTTAAAAAATCCAAAAGGACTTTCATACAAACCAATTTATTTTATTTTCTTGATTAAGAGAGTTTTAGCTCTAATCAGTGTGCATGAAAATTAAAATACATTTGAGGATTTCAATTTCAATTATCAGAAAGTTTGATTTCTGTGATATGAACAAAAAAAAGTGCTCTATTTTTAAGGTAGCAATAATATGGCATAATTTTTATGTTCAAAACAAGTCTATAGCTAAGGTATCTTGGTGAAAATTCTGATTTTTTCCAGGCATGGTATATTTGAGGCAGTATGCTACTGCTTTTGTCATCATCTAGTTGCCACTATTTGGTGCTGGGTAAACATTAGGTACTGAATTAAAATATTGGACGCAAACTAGGTTTGAAACTTGATCTTGTTCATGGTAACCAAATACCTTTCTGGCAAAACCACCGCCATGCCAATAAGCTGTAGAGATATTGTTAATTATGTTAACACACTAACTTGAAAATTAGAAACAACTATGTTAACTTATGATGAATAATAGACCCAAAACTTCCCAACATGGTTGAAAAATTGTCCATATCCCCTTCTTGAAGCCAATTTATTTCTGGTAATATTTGTGCAATTCAGCTTCTACATTTTCTTTGCCTTTCCCAGTGTTTACTGCTCTTGAATGTGAGCCTGCAATTTGCAGTATCATATTTAGCATTGCTATTACTACTTTGAAGCGATTATATTTCTCCACTCAAACCTGTTCACTGTTAACCGTATATGACTGTTGCTATAACCTGTTGCTCACGAGTTTCAATGACAGTTATTCTCTGTCTTCCGCAACTGCATTTATCTTCAATCTTTCCTGCTAATGCTAAATTTTCTAAATCTTTGTATCGCGAGATGTATCCTAGAAATTGTAGTTGCCTCTGTCTTGTGGTTTTAATTACTGATTGCTCAAGTTTAGCTTTTTTCAGTACCAATTCATTGGTCTTTTTTTTCCTCCATAATACCCTCATCATTCTCCTTATAAACCAAGTCTTACTGCTTCCAGTTCCATCTCTGTTTCTTTTTTCATTGTCTTATACTCACTTCCATATTTTTATTGTTATTATAGTACTGAACATACATATGTTTCCATAGCCCTTATTTTGACGTCCATACCTATGTTTCTGTTTGTCAATCTCGCTATCAATCTCTCTGCAGAAAGTGTTATTGATGCTAAATTTTTGGGCAGTGATTGAATGTCATAATAGATATTGGGAATTGCATTAAAATTGCCTATCATATCGTTATCTTCAATTTTATAAGACAACTGTCATTTTGGGGACCCCTTTGCCATGAACACTCACAGTTTAGAGAGGTAAACATCAAATCAAATTCAAATGTTTTTTTCGGATTTTGTTTGTTAAGAAGTGATACAAATTTCATGATAACTGAAAAATATTTAAATTACTATTTGAAACCTGATGCTCATATTTTTAGGGATCCATGTCTACACCCCCTCCCTTTCCCTCTCTCACGCACATGTATTTAACAGTATAATGCAGAATTAACTTTAACATGTAAACCACCTACGGTATTGTAATAATAATAGTCTGCCATTCTCTTTTCCCTTTACATTTCTCTCTCTCTTCTCCCAACCAATTTTTGTAATACTTTAGTTGCTAAGAGCTAATGGAGTCTTGCTTGAAATTTGAAAACTTTACTCTAGACTAAGAAAAGTGTAACCTCAAATCTGACAAAGTAGCTCACTCTATATAGTGTGGTTTTACTTGATCCATTACATGTATAATTTACACATAAAGCATGAATGTACAAGATAAAGATCATACCTTCATTTGGCTATTTGATATTAAGAAATTTGATTGGAAAAAAATAAACAGATATTTGTATCAGGATGGGAGGGCAACTTGAAAGTAATTTAATATATTTTTTTCTTTTGATTGTTCAGGCCAGCCGTCAGCAGTGGTGTGTTTCTATCTCTTATTGTCCCTCTGACACATATGGGTGAATTGGTTGCATTGGTCAGGAATGAAGGTGATCTCTTTTTTTTCTTTTTTCATTTTTTTTGTTTGTTTTTTAATAAATCATTTCAAACTAATTGGATCAAAATTAATAGTTCCCAGTTTTGATAATGTTGTGCAAGGCATCTAAAAAAACAATAAAAACACACCTGCACACTAAAGTCTGTTCTTACATCTAGCTTTGGATGTCTCAGGGTATATTAAACAGGCTCCAATTATTTTAAGACTGTTTTTCAAAAGACAAGTTTAATCACCGCCATGCCTAGGTGGTGTATTGGCAGGAAAATTCACGGATGTCCTTGGGGCCGATGCCAAGAAATGGGGAGATAACGAGTAGGGACAGCGCATGGCAACAAGGCAATTTGAAAGTTGCATCATGGGCATTTTAAATAATTGACAAGCTAAAAACTATGCATTATTAAACGTTTTGCAATAGTAAAAAACAGGATAGAGATTGTAGCACTGTGCCAAGAGATTAATTGTTTAACATTTTGAAAAATGCAATGAAAAGATAGAAAAATAAAGTTGAAATTCTTTTTTCCAAAATTGTTAGACCACGCATCAATTAAGACTGATCTTGAGATAAATGATAAAGGGCTTATATTTTGTCTCTTTAATTTTGAGATAAAGATCTCATAAAAACATACATTGGGCTATGAATTTTGCCAGTCTTTTTGTTGTATTTGTTACTCTACTAAAAAAAAATTATTTGATGGTACAGACAAGCTATATTATTATGGAAAAATAGCTGAAAAAACCAACCATTCTTACAGAATCAGAGGTGTTGAACATTTAACTATCCGAGAAAAAAGAATTTTAAAAGTTTTTTCCTTCTTTTAAGATTTTTTTTTTAAGTTGAAAATTTCAAACCCTTCACTTTTCAACATTGCAATGCTTTCAGCAGGCATAGGAATTGAAGGCTGAAACGCGGGTTCCCTTGGAAAATTTTTTTAAAAGTGCAGAAAATTTTAACCGAAGAAAAAAATGTCTGGGGAGCAAAATCAAAAGTGAAAAATAAGTTTTAAAACATTTTATAAAACATTTAATTCTGCTGCTACCTGCCAGGAGAGGCCACCAAATGCTTTAAATTTGTGAAGAATCATTCTTTGCACCCCTGGGCCCCCCAGTGAGATGTTGTCCTTGGATCCAGACCTAGATTCAGTGTTTTTTCATATAAACAATTTTCATGCCTGATTTCAAAAGGAATTTCAACTTTTTTCAAGTATTCACTGTATAAATAATAATCAAATGTAACATTAAATTATTTGGACTGGTCTTGAGAGCCTTTTACAGCCAACATTTACAGCTTTAAAAAAAAACAAAAAATATCTGATGTTGAAATTGCTTTTAATTGTCATTTTAACTTTTGGGGATTTATCTTCTTTTTGCAAGATTTCCCCCTTGCCAGTCATCTGCAAGATTATTGTTTCAATATTTCCTGGTTCAGTTTTCTTTTTTAAGCACTTAAATGGAAAAACGGCTTGTGAATATGTAAAAACATAATTCCTGGAACAGATGCAGTATTGACATTCTCAATGTCTATTTCAACAAGGCACAGCACCTTCCATGGATTGTGAGAGCATCCGATACAGCATAAAGATTTTCAGTTGAGCTAGCAGACTCTTCCACTATCTGATAACGGTTGAAAAAATAAAAGTGCAGTTTCACAGAATGTTTTTGTTTCTTTTTTGCAGACCTTGAGTCAATGGTGGCTCGTCTGTGGCTGAGTTTGGCAAGTATCTTACCAGTGGCTGTCAGGTGGCTGTGGGTTAACAGAAAAAACAGCATGAGTGTTTTGTTGCTTCTCATTTTGTCCTATGGAATAATTTTCCGACATCTAGACCCACTTGGTTGGTAATTTATTTTTTCTTTTGATCTAAAAGAAAGACAGAACTGTTAAAAAACCCATGATATAAGACAAATGGCAAAAAAAAAAAATATATATATATATATCCTTTCATGAATCCATCTCATGTAAATCTACAACAGAATGTAACCTTTTAGTTTATATTAATTTTAGCAGCAAGAGTTGAGATACAACATGTACCATTTTTTGAAACATTATCATTTACTTTGACAGTGGCCTTGAGTTTTCTTAGCACAGATTTTGTTGTGATTTGGATGGGCCTGAGACATATTCCTGTCTTACTACCAAAATCTTTCACATTTGGAGAACTGGCACTTGTTTTACAGCTTCTTATTGGGCTCAGTCACAGATTTGTGTTTGGGTTTCTTGAGGTTTGTGTGCCATTTCATTATTTAATTGTGTCCCCAATGATCATCATTTGTATCTTCAATTAAAATACACTTTTTTTGTTCTTTATCATGTTTAAAAATTCTTGAAAAATTTCCTTTATCTTGATTGATGACTAAATTTTGTAGTCTCAGAAATAATGTTTTGCCCAACTTGCTTTTTCATTAATTTTGTAACATGTCAACTTTGGTAATTCCTTTTAATCAAAATGTTTGCATAATTTTGTGCAGCTTTTAAAATATGTCACACAAGACTTCAATTATGGTTCAGTTAGGATTCTGAAGTCATTTTCTCTTTCTTTAAAATAAGTCGGTTAATATTCCCCTAAGCAATATTAATGCCTTTTCCCCCTTCCAATTATTCATCTTTTTTTATTTCTAGGTTGTATTTTTATAAATATTTTAAGTGCCTGATATATTTCTCTGATGTTTTAGATTAAAACTAAGGCCTCAGTTAATTTCATATCTAGGCAAGCAATGAAATTTTCCCAACGATACAATTGATTGGCTTCGCTTACCTTGTGAAGATTAATTACTTAAAAATATTGTCAGGAATGTGTTAGCAAAACATTTTTTTTCTCTGTAAAAAGAGGCAGATGTAGGTAATCTTAATCATTTTTTGGCAATTATTTTGGGGAATGTTGGGGACTTGAAATGTCTTAATGAGAGAAGTTTTATTATCTTACATGTAATTGAGGAATGATATGAGACGATTATGGTTTCTTTTGTTTGGTTTGCTTTCCTTACTAATATATAAATTTTGGATTGTAGATCATGTTCAATAACATTTTGTTTCAGAAATCATGGCTTGCAGGCAAGCACTTTCCCTTGCTGCTGTTTATTCATGTAAGTATTGAATGATATAAAGATGGGAGTATCATTTACAAGAGAAGGATTTTTTCTTCAAAAACAAATTTTTATTCCTAATTCTAAATGTGCACATATGTCTTGAAACCAATCTCAGTGAGTGGGTTGCATGTAATACTTTTCAGAAAACACATTTAAAAAAAAAATGATCTTTGTCCTTCTTTTCTCTCCGTTTTTTTTTTTTTTTTTTAAGTTCAGACCCTAACATACTGCAATTAACTCCTTTGGGTCTATGCAGCTTCATTATTGCTGGCTGTATCAATGAATTAAGGACCAAATTGTGATACAATTACAGACTTATTTGGACTGGTTTTGAGAAATGTGAAATCTGTGAATGCCAAATAACATTTTCTTTTTTCCCTCAAGGAAACTGCTATGGAAACAAACGATAATCCAAATCAGCTTTTTGAATGTTGCAAACAAAATCTGAAACAAAAAGGAAATAAAAAATGCAATTTTCAGGGTACTCGAAAAATTTATGAAAAGTTATCCACTTCCCAGAAAAATACATGCAAAAAATAAGGCTGTGTGAAAATTTGAGCAAATAGATAATATGAAAAGGTAATGTAAGCTTTTCAAGATCATTTCTGACGAGAAATGAGTAAAAAAAAACGATATCTTGTTTGCTTTAGATTGACATTTGTTAAAGAAGAAATCTGGATTTGGATTCTTTAATTATTTTCTCTCTTTAAGTCTTCCCTCTCCTCCTCTGCCTTCCTTTCTCTCTCTCTCTCTTGCTCTCATTCTCCCTCTTCCTTATTATATCTCACCTTTCTTCTCTCTGTGTCTCTACCTCTCTTTCCTGCCTTTTCTCCCTGACTCTCTCTCTCTCTCTCTATCTCTCCCTCTATCTTCCTGTTTTCTTTCCTCTCTCTTTCTCTCCCTGTTTCTCTCTCCCTAAATCTTTCCTTTCTGCTGTCTTTCTCTCCCTCATTCATATCTCTCCTCTTCTTCTCTCTCTCTTTCTCTTAGTCCTCCCTCCTTCTCTGTTCTCTGTTTTTCTCTCCTAATATCTTTTCCCCCTTTTCCTTCTTTTCCTTTATCTCTTTCTCTGTCTATCTTTCTCCTCTCTCTCCCCTCTCCCTCTCTCTGTT
>BLXT01005153.1:926108-936618 GCA_019648995.1 Plakobranchus ocellatus
TTGAAATGTCATGTAATTTTTTTTTGGGACATTTTTGTTGTAGCAATGCCTCTAAATATGAGCGTTGATTTTTTTTTTTAATTGACTCATTTTGAAAATATGAGGGCAGCCTTATGATAAACTACATTGTCAATGTAGTATGGATGCCAATGTACTATCGTTTGATGTATGTGGCAATCTGAATTACATTAGCCATTAGCATTTTAGCTTTTCACTCTAGACATTACCACATACAATTGGCCTAGTGTAAACATAGGCTTGATGGGTAGATCCCAATCTAGTAGTCATGTATGGATGGTTCACTTCAAAATTAACTTCACTGATATGAAAGACACAATAAATAAACTGATGATTTATTTTATTTGATGAAATTCATAGCTGTTCAAAAATCTTTTTTTCTTTTCCCAAAAAACAAATTTTAAAGAGGATATTTTCAACAAAAAAGCCATTTGGTTAATTTTTCTTTAGCTTTCCAAACCGAATGCTAAGAAACCAAACCGTTTCAAAAAGGTCTTTCAATAAGATCTATCAGAGACTAATTCTTAGGGGAGCAGAAATTGTAACCAAGTGATTTCAAAGAAATTTTCAAGCTCATGAAATCACGCAGATAAAGTTTTTGAAGGGGAAGGGAACACTTTTTTTGCACCAACATAAAAAGTTTTAAAAAACCCCATAATTTTGTAAGTAGTAGAAGATAAACACAATTTTGTAAATAGATGTAAAGAAGTGCACTGATCTTGGGGCAACCCAATTCTTTAGAGAAAGAATAAATAACAATATTTATTTCTTCATATTAAAGCATGCAGCTATAAAGTGACTTTGAAGTAGCCTTTGAAATATATTTAAACTTAAGGTTCACTGCATACAAGAAAAGATAAATATTACAAAATGAACACATGACCAAAGTACTGGTTTTTTTTTTTACAGGTTTTATTAATTTTTTTTTTAAACACTTGTTTACTACACTACCAACAAATTCAACAATTTTTGAAGAACACATACTGCAAAATTGGGACAACATTCTGACAATGGAATACAAGTAATGGCAATTTGAGCAAAATATCCCTGTGGCCTCACAGCATTGGCCAATAACTTGTATGAGCAAAACTGGCACTGTTCAGACATTGAGAGCATGATCTCTCAGATCTTTTGGGTGTGTCCCTTTTACTTGGGAAGGGAAAAGAATTTTTGTTTTTTTTGCTGTTCTAATTGAATTTGAAGTATTAATGAATATTCTGAAGCATTTGAATATTTTTAAAATTCTCTACAACAGTCAAAAGAAAAAAAAACCCAATACATTACACTAGTTACAATTACATAAATATTGAAGATGCAAGAAGAAATACACAAATATAGAACTGAATTACAAAAAGCAGATACATATAAATATAAAAATTAAGCCTTCTGGTTAAAAAAAAAAAATCCACAAAAAAACACGTAAATGAAAAGCATTTATCAATAAAATATCCACAGAAGACATGTTAATCCTTGCCTTGTATAATAAATATGCCCTTTTCAGACCACGGCATTTTATCAATTTATCAAAAAAATGTAAAAAATATGGCACATACCAGATATAAAAATTAAAACTTAAACATTTTTGTTATGGATTCTTCCCGCTAACAAATCTAATAAAGTTGTAGCCTCTTAATCAAATTAAAAGGAAATGAGCAAAACTTGAAAATATAAGGATTTAATTACAAATGTACAAAAAGAGATGTTGCTGAATTCTGAGAAAGCAAAATATCATTACGCAGACACTTTCCTCTATAATAAAACTACTGAAATGTCTCAACGTTTTCTGTTTGACCGATCTTTAACCCCTTCAATCCTCTTTTACTGTAGGCAGCAAAACAAAATAAAGGTCTAATGCAAAGTGCGTGTACACAATTTGACCACAGTACACTTGTTTCCCATATCTTTCATGAGGAATAACATATAAAGAATTAGAAAAGTTTCCCAAATAAAGTCTGGTCTCACAATGACTAAAATAACTCAAACTTTGACTTCAATATATTTTTTTTCATTTTACTTTACATTGTGTTTTTGTGTGTAGGCATGTGTGTTTTGGTCAGAAGTAAATGGAGTCATCCAGGTTTCAGGATACTACATTGAGAACCTAGATGTCTCAAGATTCTCCTATCTGCCTTCAAGTCTCTTCCAATTCCATGTCATCTCTGATGATCTGTTGCTATAGGATGAGTCTGTTCTGATTGGACAATGCTTAACATTGGGTTAAAATTTAAAAAAGAGGGCAATTAGAGGGAAAAAAATTTCATTCTAACTTAAATGCCATTTGTGTGATTATTGGCTTGAATTTTAAGGAACGACTCCTGATATCTTAAAATTATGAATTTGAATTTACAATTTATGTCAAAGAGAAAGGAAAAAATCTTAACTTCTTCAGCACTTCAATTTATTGAACTCAGCTTTTGAGATTTCCATTATATTAGGGCAAAAAATACTTCTAAAGCTAAACAGTTGGTAAACTTAACAAAGCCAACATCAAGACTATACACAACTTGAGGAACAAGCACATCATAATTCTAAATCACACAAAAATATCCAATAATGTTCTTAGTATCTGAATAATAAAACAAAGTAAGAATAAACAGGAAAGAGAAGTCGTTTTATCAATTATGCAAAAAAAAAAAAAGGAAAGGAAACTTTTGGATAAATGTCCCATGAGCTGTTATCAGACATAGTAAGTTACACATCACTAATCTGTTAGACTTACTCTGTGCAATGATATGAGCATTTGAGTTTTATAAAAACAACATTCTTATGAGGGTAAAAATAATGGCAATTTTTACTGCATTTTCCTACTCCTCATTTGATTTTGTGTATCAACGACAAGGTATGATCCCGTTGACCAAACACTGTATAGTGCAATTATATAAATTCTCATTTTAGCTCCAATATTGATTAAGAAGAAAAAAAGCCATCCATTACAATTATGAATCCTCATATTAGCAGTACATTTGCTCCCTTTTTTGAACAAATGTCTTTGTTGCAGAATGTACTCTTGAAACAAACTGACACTAACTTTGGTTATTTAAAAAGAAAGTGGATTGCTTAGAGGAAATGAGGAGCAATTAAGGAATTCTACAGGAAAAAGCAATTTCAATGTGAATTTTATATTTTCTTTTGCATTTTACCAATGTTATATTTTTGTAAATACATTTAGAAAAAAATTAGACGTCAAGGGAAAAAGACACTTGTCACAGTTTTATAATTGTCTAAAATATAAACTCATGGGTGAAGCCATCTTTATCCCTATAAAAAAAATTATTTTCTATTAGAACATCCATTTGTTTTTCATTTTAACCTGCTCAAGGCTTATTCAACCTATTCTTCTAAAAACTTGATGAGGGCAGTTTGCGATTAGTGTCGTTTTCTTTCTGAAGACTTCAAATGATACAAAATTAATGATAAATTTTAATATAAAAAAATTCTCAACAATGGAGCACATTACAGACTGAAGCACAAACACAATATCAAATTTAAGTGATAAATCTTGAAAAAAGAAAGAAATATTCTCAACCTTACTTTTATAAAATAAATTTGTCAATATATTACTTTTGGTGGTTTTCCATATCTTTTTTTGCATTTTAGAGCTCAAAGTTAGACAACTTAAATTTTAAACAAAGTTGCAAAGCTTTGAAAAACAATCCAAATAACAATATAAATTTATAGAATATCTCCAACTGAAAAAACTACATGGTGCTGATATGAGGGCCATTTACTGTTTCTATAGGGCCACAGATGACAAATGGCTACAAGCCTCGAACAGGCTTTCTTCCATGGCTCCAGAATTACTTTTATCAAGCCACATGTATGACAACACTTCATTCTCATTAGTTGGTGCCATATGAGGAATGTCTGTAAAAGAAAAAAAAATACAAATAAAGCAATGGTTTCATGATTATAACACAGCTGACTGCATGTAACAATGTAACTAAATTTCCAATTCTTCAATACTGATTCTTACACATACATAGCCAATTGTTTTCCATGTAAAAAAAAAAAGTAAGATCTCTTTAGGAATTTTTGGGCAAATACAACACAACAATCTAAAATTAGAATTGCATTTATTCATAGTCCACAATCTCATTGCCATTTTGTAGGAATTGTCAAGAAATAATTTTGGTATCATTCTATTCCAACAAGTAAGGTATTTTCAAGCTACACAGGTAACTTTTGGAGAAAAAGATAATACAAAACTAACGATAAAAAAAAAGCCAGGCAGTTACCTTTGCACAGATTCTTGATTCTGTCCATTTTTTCTTTGCACTCTTTTGAAGCGTCTTTATGATTCACCATTGGCAAGGGGTAGTCCACACCAATAACACAGTTTGCATCTTCCTGAACCTTTTGTGGGGCTTTCCAAGGCTCACATAAGTACCGCAGAGGCATGTCTTTCAGCTCAGGAACAAAGCGCCTGTTGATTAAAAGCAGAAGTAAAACTGAGAATGTTTTTTTTTTGCCAACTTAACTCTATTTACTCCTTGCCAACTTTGTTTCTAACTGTGAATTTCTTGTCATTTCGAGAAATTAAAAAAAAAATTATGCTCTTTGAATTGAAATGTCAACATGGCTTTCTTAAAACTAAAATTCCTCTGTTCTTGGCATTTCTTTATCATTAAGACTTCTCCAAATTTCATGATTGTATTGATTAAAAAGAAACACAATCACTGATTTATGCCCTTAAATGTTACAAGGAAAGTTTATTTTCAACACTGACATATTTATGGGCCTTAATTTATTATGGTGAAAGAGAAAATAAAAACACAGACCTAAGGAAAGTTTTTATATGATCAGAAATTGTTAATGAGAAGTTCACAAAGTTTGATATTGTATAATTGATGTACAATTATAAATTTGCCACTTAAGTCTCAGTTTCTACACGTAACTCTTTCTTTTGTTATCATATAACCAATTTACGAATTGAGACTCAGTTTCTAGCCATATCTTGTAAAGATCAGTTTCATTCCACATAATTCCAGATAAACAGTTCTCTCTGATTAAATATACACCATACATGAATATGATCTTGTAAGAACCTGATATAGTTTCCTGTCGGGTCCATACGCCGTCCATATCTCACTGGACAAATACATCTGGGACACTGCAGCACCTTTTCAAAAGCTGAGCTGGACACCCACATCCAGCTGCCTGCACACACTGACCAATCAGCATCCAGGAGATAGCGGTCAAACACCTAAAAGGGAATGAACACATTACAAATAGAGTTACTCATGTAATTAAAAATAATGATTTGGAATGGACAATGACTTTTAACAGGGTTCAGAAATTAATTGAAAATTATGAAAAAAATGTGTAGCAAACAGTCCAAATGTCACATGTTGGGTGTTATACTTTCATTTGTGTACTTTTCATTATATCCAGTGAACACACAGAGAAAGGTGAATTCTAAGCAAATGTTAAAAAAAAAATTATTTTATTTTTAAAAATACTTATAAAAAGAACCAAGTCTTAGTCAATTGTTATCACACTGTTTTTCACTATTTAGAGGAATCACAATTTTTGCATCGTCCTCTTAAACATCTGTGCAAGTTTGTTTTTGTCTTTTAAAAAAAATTATCATAGAGTTGAGTACCCATGACTAAAAAAAAAAAAAAAAAGAAAGTTTTGCTAACAAGAGAGAGTTTGGGGCTACAATCAAGATCTGATTATCATTACTTTTTTTTTTTTTATTAATTTTAATAACTGGGTGAAATTAAAATTGATTATTCAGCTACTGAAATGCATTTTGAACTTGCATTGCAAGTTAGGTCTTAACCTTTTGTAATAAAATTGTATAAAGTTAGTTTAGATCTAAATAGGTTCCAATTGATGATTTGGTAGGTCTGCATAAACCTCTGGCATTCCCATAAACATTGCCAGAATGGACTAAAGCTTGAGTGCTGAATTTAGACAGAGAGAAAGAGAGAGAGAGAGAGAGAGAGAGAGAGAGAGAGAGAGAGAGAGAGAGTGAGTGTGTGTTTTTTGAAACGTATCAATAATCAACATATCAACATAGTAACCATATCGTACCTCCAGGCCTTTCTGCCAATCAATCCAAAGATCTCCTCTAGTGAGAAAACATGCAACTGCATGACGACACACATGGTGAATCCAACCCTCCTGTACCAACTGCCTCATACAAGCATCTATCCATGGGAAACCTGTCCGACCCTGAGGTAAAATCACACAATTTTTCCAAATTTTTAAATATCACACGAGACACATAAACCTGTTATTGTATTAGTCTTAAAAATTAAAGGCAGAGTGAATAAGAATACATTTGTGCAAAACCTGATGACCAGTTTTGTTCATTTCCACAATAGCAACTCCCTAAACCTATCCATGCTAAGAGCTGTTATGGCTGCCTTAGTTTGGCTTCTAAGGGATGCAATAGCACCTATCGAGACCCCTTAAGAGAGGAAAAGCCTTTCCTGATTTTAATAAGGAGAGCTTAAGAAACGAAAAGGGAAAGGCAAAAATAACAAATTTCCCTTATCACTGATTTATCCTGAAAGCTTATTAAGACTTTGCTGCATTGATTACAAAGAAGTGAAAGTGTAATAACAAGCATGAATTTTTATTCCTCTGAGGTGCCTACCCTAAACATCAGTTTTCAGCGATCATATAGACAAAAATCAGGGATTTCCAGTTGCACATGACACTACAGTTTAAAGGACTTTATTTTAGATCTCTCTGAGTGATTTTGATTCTTTTGCCAGGCAAGCATAAAGCTAGTTCAAAAGACTAGCAAAATCAATCAAGTCTGACTTATAAATAAGATAGGCAACTAAGTTAGCAATATGACAAAAATTAATATCACACAGCTCCTTTCCCTCACCTTATTCAATCTCTATTTTTTTTTAAAGTTTGAAGAAATTTTGAAGATTCAGCTACTTAACTGAGGCAAATGCTAAAATTTACAATATTAAGTTGGCTTAACAGGTTGCTCTGAAAACAAAATTGATGCAAAAATGTCACTTTCTTTGCCTATCTTAAAGATGAGCTTTCCTATCATTTCTAATTATGTAAAAAAATATCCAGGAAACAAACAAGGAATAAAAAGCTTTGCCATTTCCAAGCGCATGTCAAAAAAAAAAAAAAAAGAATTGGATGTGACCTTGAACGAAAGGATTGCTATATAGGCATGCTAAGACTATCTGAAGCAATGTAGGGATGAGGCAAGTGGCATGTTGACTTTTGATTGCATGTGGATGCTTTTGGCATTTAATCTTTATATAGTCTATTTGTTTCTTGTACTGGATTTTGTAGGGTGTGGGTTCTTTTATTGTGCTATGTAGCTTTGAAATATGGGACCTCATGATAAAAATTATCATAATAATATCCAATATTTCTGAACATTATACTGCCACAAAACACTGAACATTATACTGCCACAAAACACCTCAATTTGCAATGTGCAATACATTCATTCATTTGTATCCACTGTTTAAATTAATTTAAATTTCTTAATACTTTTCCTCCTCTTGTTACAAAAATGTCATTTTGCAACTTGTAATTTAGCAAGGTACAAATATGAAACACTTGTATATATAATATGTATACAGTTGAAACCTCCTTCATTGAATTAAACAAGAATTGAACAAAAAATAGTATTGAAGGCATTTAAATTAATCTTGCTCTAAAAAGTTATGCATAGAATGCCTTTTTAGAGAATTTTATTTTTGTCTGGCTCTTTCACATATTGATAATGGATGCCACTTCTTCACCTTGGTCACGATGGAGTGGGTGCTGTGTTTTCTCTTCTACAGAGATAAGCCTTGCTTTGCATTCAAGGAATGATGATACACACACAAGAGGCAAATGGCAAAAGAAAAAAATGTTTGATGCTGTCTGTGGCTGTATTACTTTACAATTCATTTTTTTAATTAAGAAAACCAACTCCAACTCTCTTTGAATTAAAAGAGAGAATTTAACAAATGCAAAAAGAAGAAAAAATTTGAACACCATGAGAACTTAAATCCTCAAGAAACTTGGGTTATTAGACTTTTGAGGTTTCCACTGTATGTACAATTTAAATAATTGAACAAAACACATAAACTTTGTGCAATCCTTTTACATACCTCTTTCCATAGCTTGAATTTTTCTTCATCATTGTACCAATCAATTCTTAGGCAGATAGGGTTTCCTTCCATGCGATTGTAGAGAGGGTTGTTCACTGACATACAGTAAAAGTATTCTCTCCAGACAAGCTGACTGGTTATGGATTTTGGGATGGGACTGTTTGGATGAACCTTTGCACAAAAGAAAAAAAAAAGAGTTAAGTAAAGCAGTGAAGTATTGGCTACACTTTCTTACCTAGTTTTCATATTTATCCTCATAATTTGAAATACTTCGGAGATGTACCAATGGTACATTATAATCATTCAACTCCATCAGGCAAAATTTTTACTGTTTAGGCCAAT
Organism: Plakobranchus ocellatus; assembly: GCA_019648995.1. Lineage (NCBI taxonomy): Eukaryota > Metazoa > Mollusca > Gastropoda > Plakobranchidae > Plakobranchus > Plakobranchus ocellatus. Next base: position 934,559 of record BLXT01005153.1, read on the forward strand.
GCAATTGCTTAATAAATAACAGTCTATCTCATATCAATAATTTTTCAGTTTTCAGAATAATTTTTACTAAAATCTGAAGTCCACAAAAAGAAAAAAATAAAGTACACTTATCCCATATGAAAAATGTCCCAATATTTTAACAAAATCTCTCAGCTCCCACATAAGTTTTCATTTTATTAACCTATCCCGAAAAAAAAAAAAGCTAGCACAATAAATTTGGCTTAAAAAAAGGCAAAAAATTCCTTACAATTATGAGTTAGTATCAAAAATGAAAAACTAGTATTTCACATTAACATCTAAAATACTTTTTCTTTTCAGCTTTTAAAATCTGCTTTTATTTAAACCATAGGAAAATTAATCAGCAATGAAAAAAAGTATTGAGCCTATGATTATGAAATGCAAAAATAAAACCTGAGCATATGTGCAACGCAGAGCCCAGTAAAACTTTCGAATGGACAAACTGCCAAAGCGCAGGTGAGGGGAGAGACTCATTGGCATTCCCACTAGGTCTGGGTACAGCTGGTTTGGTAGACTCAGGTTAAGCTCAAAAGCCTGAGAAAAATAAATTTTGAAAGTTAGATTCAAATTTATGAAATAAACTTGCGAGACTAAAGACACACATCAAAATACATTTTTTTGTTTGGGTACTTTTGTTCCTAACAATGAAAACGAATTATATACTATGTAAAAATTTTGGACCAAACTGTTTTTAAAGAAACTTTTATACAAAACACTGGAAAAAATATCACAAAGCCAAAGATCATAAACAAAGTTATGACCCATACAAAAAGTTGAAAGAAATAGAACTGAGTCACTTAGGTCTCACAATCTCAGTTGGAGTCCAAAGTAGATAATGAGTTGATTGACATGAGCTGTAATAAGAAAAATAGCTTTTCATGTTAAAATTTTGTTCTTAAGATTTTAGATGAATAGAAGATATATTAACGTCAATAAAGGTTTTTAACATTTGAGATGTGTTTGGCAAGATTTTAAACAAAATTGTTAAAAAAAAAAAACAAAACAAAAAAAAACATACTTTAAAAAAGTCCACATGCTTTGCCCCAAAAACCCATAAACTCATACACCTAGTTGATAGAAAATATCACATCGCAATGTAAATTATTTAATTACCCTTGAGCATCTCAGCTCAAATGATAAAGTTTGTATTTTATTCAAAGTATGTGATTTATCAAAATTGAGAGCTTCACAAAAACATTAGTGGTAAGATGAATTTTTAGTCTTCATGTGTTATTTTACATCATTTTTGACAGGAATAATTTTCCAAACTTTGTGAGGGATTTGAATGCTCGATTTATCTCTTTACAAATGAAGTTAATAATGGTTTTTCTACTTCCATTTTTGGAATCCTCCAAAAGAAAAAAGCCATCTGTTTATAAAAGTTAGATGTATCAGCTGGGACATCTGAAATATACACAATTTAAATTCAATAAAAAAAAGCATCCCTACCTTCCTTTCCTTCTCTAGTCGAGACAATAGTAGCTTTAAAGCTTTGGTTTCTCCACCTAGATAACGACCATGAGGACTGGCCTGCTCAGCTGACTCAGGTTCCACACCTTTCCAAATAAACATAACAAAACCTTTTCATATATATTATAAATTTGTTATCAATTAAAACAGAACGTCTTAGAAGGTTTGCAATTATCTTTTAGGACTGTAAACTTTAAGTTTAAAAAAATGACAAAGTGTCAACCACTTAGTGATACAGTTGTATGTTCTTCTCATTTAGAAATATTTCTCCAAATTTTTCATTTTGTATTTTTGAGAGACATTTTTTTCCTTTTTAAAATTTGAAAATATCCTTCATATGCATAAATAATATGTCAGTGACAAACCTAAACTTTTTAGTGAGGGTATGCCGTATTTGCTGTCATGGTCTTCTCCAACAGGCAGGGAGATACCCTCAAAGTCAGGATTGGGCAATGGCTTCTCTGGTAAACCAACAATTCCTACTACTTGGTTGAAAGCAGCATAAGTAAGAGGAGGGTTACCACCATTCTCTTGCAGAATCCTGTGGAAATGGATTAGTAAAACAAAAAAAA
>BLXT01005153.1:966896-992998 GCA_019648995.1 Plakobranchus ocellatus
GTACTCAACAAACGTGTTGAGCTGTTTTACATTTAGTATCATTCTGTATTTCTTGACATTCCCGTCATTACCTCTCTTCTCTCTAAAAAAAAACATTATTTATGAAGTCATTTTCTTCTCTAGCACATCGTGTTTTAACATTATCTTTTTCAAAATCTTGAAGCATGACTTTTAACGTTAGTTGTTCTTCTTTTTTCATTCTGAGTGGGTGTGGTATTTTAATTTGCTCTGGGATTTGTATGAAATTAATGCGACAACCTGCAATACTATCTAAGATTGCACGATCTGATGTATATTTTCGCCAAGCATGTAAGTAATGTTTAATTTTTCCCCCTGGCTTAATCTCTTTGCTATCACTGTATACCTGTATATTCACTTCCTCTTTTGGAAGCCCTTCTTCTGTTGGTGCCATGGCTTGCGCTGGGTGTTGTTCTGCGGCATGTTGCCCCCTCCTCTTTGTTTCCATCGTTGGCGCTGGCCTAAAAAAGGAAATCTTTTGCTATGTGTGCCTTGTTTGAACGGCTGGAATTGTCTCGTAGACCTAGCAACTTTGAGCGACCCCTGGACTTCTTTAATTTTTTCCTGAATGCTAGGTCCGAATAGGGATCCTGTCACAGGATAGGAAGCCTGACAAAGGGAATTATATTCCTCTTTAAATTCTCCCTGAAAAGCCTGTCGGCGGAATACATCCAGCCTGTGCGATACATTAGCGAGTAGTGCCACACCATCTGATAGTTGCTCTACTACTTCATCCTCCCTGAGAGTTTTAGCGAGCTCATCAAAGACAAGGGCTACTGCTGTTAGGCCTTTAAGCAGCGATTTTTGAACCCCTTGTAAGGAGGTGTCTCTGTATCTAGCTCTGCTGCTAGCGTTTTTAAAAACTTCTGGGTTGCAGTCCACGACATTTAGGCGTTTGCAGTTTGATGGGGGAGTATATTTAGAGGCAACTTGCTTATGCATTTCTTTAGATAAGCCATCTGTCAGGACTTTGTCAATGCCAGTGGCAATATTTTCATCAATCAATACTTCCTCTAGTGCGTCAGTCCCAGCTAAATTGACAAAATATTTCAGTTCCCCTCTCTCATTATGTGCCACCTCTGATGTTTGATTAGCTCCATTATTGTCATTACTCATGTTGCTGTAAGTCATCTCCGAGGGATGACTTGGTGCACCCTGACAGGACATATTTAGTGTCATCTCCGAGGGATGACTAATTGCATGATTTAAACCCAACTCCGAGGGGAGGGTTATGCAATGGTCACTGTCTTTGTCCGAGGAGCGGGGCCTTTTATTGTGATAAGTCATCTCCGAGGGATGACTTGGTGCACCCTGACAGGACCTTTGATTATGTAATCAATAAAAGAAAGAAATGATGATAAAAAACAGTAGTCAAAACAGTAAACTCCAAAGAACTAGCAATCTCATTAAGAAAGAAAACATGTTGGAAATGGCAATCCCAATTAATTACAATAATGACAGCAAAAAAGTTAGATGGTAAGAGAAAAACCTAAATATTCTATCTGTTGCTTTCTTATTCCTCTTGAGAGCCCATAACCACATACAGATTCTGAACACAGACTTCATTATCTTGCTCAAATCCTCATAATACGGATGATTCAAAATACACAAATTGGCCTCACGTGATCCAATTACCCTCTGGCCATAGCGCATGCTCTCCAATACTTTAAAGAGGACCATCTATAACTATAAGCTTGGCTGGCTCACACAGCCATCACAGATTTTTGTCCACCTGTGTGTGGATTTCTGTCTTGACAAATAGGCCCCATCTCCAGCTCAAGCCTCAACCACGTTGGCCAGGTCATAATCAGCTCTACAAAGCTGGAAATTTATTCTTAAACCCTTGTAACACACTCTAATTCAGTTTTTCATACCAACAATTGATTTTCAAGCCAAAACAAAGGATCCACCACTAACAAAAGAAAATAGTAAGTAAGCAATCTCATGAACTCATACATGTATTTAATAATCTAACCACATCCTTCATAACAAAGACAATAATATTTATCATTGTTATCATCATCATGATTATATTCAATATATTATTGTCATCATTAACATTTTGTCAGTGTTATGACTGTAATTATGATTATTTGCAGTGGTGGAAGCAAGTATAAATTTATTGGTCATTATTATTATTACTCATCATCTCATCATCACTCTCTTAATCTTGTACTTCTTCTTTCCATTAAAAAAATAATAGAACTGCTGTTGCTGCTATCATTTATAATAATAATAATGATAATAATAATAATAATAATAATAATAATAATAATAATAACAACAACATCAACAACAGCAGCAGCAGCAGCAACAACAACAACAACAGAGGAGGAGGAGGAGGTAAAAATAGAGTTAAAAATGCAATTACTGTCTAATTAGTGACCTAGAGGGTTGATGCAAAATCAATTCGTACACAAAATAAAATAAATAAATAAGCCTCCATAGAATTTAATTACATTTTCAAAACTTCAAAATGCCAATTTGTATTAAAATCTTACTCCAGCAGTCTATAGGCCTACATGACAAATCTACCAAAGATATAGAAATTACAATGAAAGAAAAATACTGACCTAATTAGGTATCGTTTTTAACAAAATTAACACAGCCAGATTAATAACTGCTTTGAGTAGATTATGAGAAGAGTAGAGAAAGAAGTTAGAAAGAAAAGAAAAAGAAAACAAAATAATTTTCCTGACAAAATTTGGTTCTACACAGAAGCCTAGAAGCATAAATACCAACATTCAAATCCAATTCATTTAAAGTTCCTTACTTTAAATATCACAGGTTACGTTGATGAAATTTGCAATTTTGTTCCAGTTGCCAATTCTGGAAGTATTCCTGGCTGTTAGCAGACCTGTTGGCATATGAACAACTTCGATAGACTTCTACATTTCATGAACTCCTCAGTGGGAGCTCTGCTAAGTGCTATTGGCCAAGGCAGGCAAATTTGGTTTTATCTTTGTGTACTCTGTAGCATATTATTTTTATAGTTTTAGTCTGCTGGCCTGAGAGCCAACTCCCATATCTATGAGGATTCCGCCTGCATTTGGCAATTTTCTATTGAATATGCACATTATTATGACTACAGATGCAAATTCTTATCTCCTCTTATCTAGAACTACATGGGTGCAGTAAAATCTGAAAATTTTTTATTTTTTTTATTTTGTGGGTTTATTTAAAAAAAATAATTAGCAAGCAGAGCTGGGAAATTTAATTTATTTTACAAAACATTTCAGCACTTGTTACCAAAAAGACAAAACTTGACTATTTTGATCAAAGTTAATGGAATAGTAAGTAAAATCCAGGTTCATGCCAAATGTATTCAATGTTGGAACAAGTGAGTAAATAAATTTGATGTCCAAAAAAGACACCTCAAAACATTTCAACAACATGTACTAACCATATAAACAGCAATGATTGTTATTTGTACTCAGGGCATTAATGGAGTGTGGTTTTTAAAGGCAAGATTTCAATATCTTCTGTCTTGATTTGGTATTCCATTAATTTTAGCCTCATTCCAGTAAAAAATTCGTGAAATCGGTTGTGATTAGATCTCTGAGCAAGGCATACAAATTTGACACCTCAGTTTATTTGGACCTTTTATGCCTCCAGTTTGAAAAGCCCCTCAGCCATAGTTTCAGCCTCAGCAACTCCTTCACAATAATACTGCCATGGTTCAGGTATCAAGTCCATTCCATACAGTGCTCCAGCAATTGCTGCAGCCATAGTTGCAATGGTGTCTGTATCACCTCCAAGAGAAATTGCATACAGCACTGTTTGCTCAAACTTGTTGCGGTCCTGAGGAAATGTTAAACAAATTATGTCATTACAATCAGACTTTGCTGTTATGATGAAATCTTACAATTTTTTTTCCCTTTTCATCATTTCATTTGAGTGTATTGACTAAATATATAGTAAATACAAACAGCAACTTAACGAATACTAAAAAAATGTAAATTGAACAAGAGAAAAACTCCTGAAATGTAGCTGCCAGAAAGTGTTTAAAGAGGAAAAATCCCCAGTAAAAAGATCTAAAATTCATTCTTCATTCTATTTTCATGATATGAATTTTATAATTATTGAATACTTTATCATACTTTTTTTTCTTTTCAATTAGTGACATCAAACAAGGAAAGTACCTCTAGACCAGGAATGATTTTTGTTCCAGCTCTTAAAAATGCTAGGATGGCTGTTGGCACAGAACCAAGGGCTGATATATCATGGCCTGAATGGAAGAAGAGAGGAATAAGCAAAGTAGAAAATTTTTTCACAATAATTATTCCAAAAATTTTAATCTAAAACATCATTACTTGACTTTCGTTTAATTTTATGAAGAACAGTGTCCTCACTTAAGGATGTTGACAACCCAAGGATTGGGTAGTCTGCCTGAAACTGACAGGGACCTTTTGTCATGGATTAAAGGATTAAACAAAAAAAAAATTATTCAAACGGCCAGAGATCACTAAGAAGTAAACACACCACATAGCAGAAAAAAGAAAGAAAGAATTATACATAATAAGCTATCAATATATACAGAGTAGTCTGCTTGAGATCTGATCAAAAGGTTTTCTTAGCCATTTTAAGAAAATTCAAGGGAGAGTTCCAATGATGCTGCATATTTGTGAATCAGCAGGAGGTAGAGAACTTACAGATTAGACTTGGGCCACAGTTTACATTCTAGTTCTAAGTTACGATTTATTCATCTTGGGGCAGCAAACTGTGCGGATGTTTTAGGTGAGCATCTTTGTTTTGATTTGAGTCCTTTTTTACTGGATAGCTGTATTACACTCACAGACACACCGACTTTACCTGAACTCTTTAATTTTTTGTTTTCTATCCATTTTTCCCCTTGCAGCATTTGTACCTCTTACTTATTTCTTAATACTTCTGATTATTATTAAATACCAATAGCAGCACACATTAATTATATATTGAATTAGAGAAAATGGCATCTTCTATTTGTATTTTAATCGCTCCTAGCTTCCAGAACTGGTTTAAGAGTTAAGTAAAGTTATGGTGTTTACATAAACCAGACCCTAGGTAGAAAAGGGAAGAAAGAAAGAATTGGATCAAGAGAATAACTTTCCATCAACCAAGAATTTATTTAAGCAAGTTTAATTTGAAATGACTTGACTGAATCTAGAAAGAGTGGCCTCCTTACTATGTCTATGAAATCTAAACTGACAAGGTGTATACTATAAATATGATTATGATGAACAGAAAGTGAAAAACCCTTATGGAAAAATTCCACTGATTTATAATAATTATAAATCTACATATCTATAAAACTGCCTTTAAGAGAATTTTATGACATAAGACTAAAAGTATTTTAATAACACCATTTACTTCTAACTTTCCAATAACTGAAACCATGAAAAATCTTTCAACAACATTTTTTTTGTTGTTTTTCACTCAAAGGTTATTTGAAGTACAATTTTTTTCTTTTAGTACTTTTTATGTACTTTCTCTGGATCATTCAACTAACATTTGGTTTTTAAAATCCTGAGCTTTCATCTCACAAGCATTAGATGAAATGAGTGATAACAAGCTGATGTTTCAATAATTCTTGTAGAGATGTTATGATGCAACTTACAAGCTTGCAAGTTTTTTGGAAAGGCAAAACCAGATACATTGATGTATTTGTTTAAGCATGCAGAAACATTATCTGATTCGGCATTTTTTGAGCTATGTGTTGGTGCTATATCCTGAAATGAAGAATACAAAAGACTCATATATCAGCTCTCAAAAACCCCATTTTTTTGAAATATTTCTTTTTTATTTTTACATTTTTTTTAAGTCAAAGAGTAAAAAGGCTATGCATTTTCAGATATAAGGGACCAAAATAGGTACAGACAGGAGGGTCAATGTCTGAGAGCATAGAACGATATAAGGCTTTGAGGAATGAGAAGGAAAAGCGCAATAAAGCTATCCACTCTATGTTTTGCTGCTCATATAGAAATTTTGCTACATAACACTATTAATAGTTGCAGTTGCAGCTTCTAGTCCTTGCCAGGTTAAGGCTACTTGTATGTAGAATCTAAAATTATGTCTCCTCAGTAAATAAAAATAAAAGGAAAAACCTTTATTTAAAAAGTTCTTGATCAAAATACTTTGTTAGTGTCAAGTCGTAATGCAATAAAATGAGTCCCACAATATCTGAGTCAGATTCCAAATCTTTTGACTGAATCAAAGGTTCATACCAAAATGTCCAGCAATGGACATAATAGGTTTCAAAGGCATCAAATTTGGCATTTGAAAGAAAAAACTTCAGCACTTGGCTTGTTTCAAAATCAAGAAAAGAGTGTCTCAAGCTAGATGACAAGATGGTTTCCAAGATTTTATGATGTTAGATAAGCAAGCAGCTTGGCAGAAAAAAAGTATGAATGTCTTCAAAATGCCAAGCCCAGAGACAGGGTGGACTTTAAGAGGCCTCATAAAAAAAAGACAATTGGGATGACCTACGAATTCATATCTCAAGAAATCCTTAAACCACAAATGCAATCTTATTAGGGGGAACCAATCAAACAAGTTCAAAATTTCAAAATCTTGGCTACCTGATAACATAAGATGATAAATGCACATGTGAAAAAGGTAAAAGAATAACAATGGTCTACTCAAAGATGCATTTGAAAAAAATGAAACCAACACTCAAAAAACAAAAGCATGAGTTTTTACACCAAAATAAGGGTAATGAAAACATGTATGGTCAGTACAGACCTGGACTGTAATGACATTGGCCATAATAAAACCTCAGCCACAGCGAAAGCATTTTCATAATTTATCATTAAAAAGGGTATTAGAACCTTTGATTAGTCAGGGAAAACTGATGAATACCTCTGGCGTAATGAAGCTATAGAGTTAAAATGTGTCAGGAAACACCTTAACATTTGAAAATGTAAAAGTAAAATTATGATGTGTGTCCATCCACTGGTCATGCTTAGCCAGTCTAGATAGTTTCCCGTTTCCTAAGTCTGCAGTAAGGATTATCTGATGTCCAGGTGAGTGATTACCATAGCAAACGATCAGAAAAGCACAACACGCTTGTGCAGGGGAAGAGCATGGCTGTCACCTTGAGCATGGGAGAATGCTTGGTTTTCACAGTCACACATGTTCTTTGTCTGCACATAGTGTAAGCATAGATGGTGATTACTTGGGCATGCATATATGTATGTGTGTGTTGTTTGTGAACATGTTTGGAGGGAGGCAATGGATTTGATTAGAACTGACCACAAGGGGATGGTTTGTGATTGGTTCATACATTTCTGGTCTGCATAGTACGCACATGTTGTGTGTGAACCTCCCTTTTTAAAAAAATTTTATTTCTCTATGTAATAATGTCTAGAGCATGGAATTGTTTTTTTACACAAAGACAAGGAACAGGCCAAAATTTTGGGAGTGTGAAGAGAAAGAGAGATACATTGAATTTTCGAACAGTTAAAAGGGGCCCTGGCCCTCTTTTTTTTTCAGAAAATCTTTTCACTTAAAGCAAAATATACAAAAAATGCAATGAAAGCCAGGACAACTGCATATCCATTAAGGTACGTATATATTTTCAAATATTGTACGAAATGGTTTTTAAGCTATTTCCACATGTAAAACAATAACTCTAATGATATCCAGAACTGTTAGTTTCGTTAGATCCAAAGTCCACTGTATAATGGAAGTGAACGTCGGTCAATAAACATGGAAACATAGAGAAAACTGGAAGCAGTAGAAATGTGGTTTATCAGGAGGGTAATAAGGATATCATGGAAAGAAAAAAAGGTCCAATGAATCAGTAGTGAAAGAGAGAAAAGTTGAGCAATCATTAATTTAATTCATAAGACAAAGGTAACTACTAATACAATTTCCAGGACACATTTACCAACACAATGGTTAAGAACATTTAACAATCACTGGAAAGATTTAAGGCAAACTAAGTAAAGATAGACAGAGAATAATTTTTATTGAAAGTCTTAATTCCTGGAAAATAGTTAATGGATAATGACAGCAACAACCTTATCAGGTTAATTGAGAGCAAGTTTGAGGGGAGGAAAATGATCACCAATGTCTGTTCCAGACAGCACACCTAAAGAAGAAGATATTCTTTATCCAAAGCAAATGAAGTTTACATATATGTGCATGTGACCTTGGTCTAACTCACAAGAAGAAAAGACTTTCAATTAGCATCTGAAAAGGCATCTCTGAGTGAGGGAAGCACAGGGAATGGTAATGATATAAATAAATGTTTACATGCCACACACTCAGAGAACAATACTATATATATATAGGTGTAAGCACCTTATTATTTACTTTTAAAAAGTAACATACAACTTTTGACCCTGCTTTTTATGAAAAAAGAACTGCGCACCCAGCAGAGAAAAAACAATTGTGCTTTTAAATTTTTGACATACACCTCTAATAAGAGTGCAAAAAAATAGAACAAGCTGGAGAATAAAATAAAAAATTATTTATTTGATTCTACTCTGTAAAAGTAAGTAATATGCATAGCACACAGTACTATTAAAGAGTATACTAACCTATTTCTTTAACGATCTCACTTGTCTCAAAAGAATCTTTTTGGAAAAATTCTTTCATCTTTTCAAGCTTAGCAGTATAAGGTGTTGGGTGAGCATCAAGTTTCCTGAAAAGTTTACAGGAATATAGATTATAAAAACAGTATTTAATTACACTTTAAAATTGAACATAAAAGTCTGTCAGGTTAACCTTCTGCATACGAATTACGATGTGTGGCCAAAAATGACTTCTAATTTTCAAATGAGCTCTCTCAAGATACTGAGGCTCTAAGAATGCTTCGATCTGCCTTTTATACTTACAAATCAGCTGCTAATTTTCAAAACTTGAACATTTTCACAACAAATTACAAAATATTAATACGGAAAAGTAGCAAACCTCCCCATTGTGTGGTGAAAACAGCACAATGCAAGCATAGCAGCCTAGCTGCCGCATTTTACTCCTGTGGATATAACTATTTAACAAGCTTGCAAGCGATTTCAAAGATTTCGGCAAAGTACATTTGCAACACTATGTTGGGTTTTATGGGTTATGTGTTTACATTGAATATAGTCCTTCTATAACATTGTTTACATCTTGTGGCATTCTTATTCTTAATTGTTGTAGGCCTGCTATGAGATATTGAGAGTTTTTCCTTGCTTGTCAAAAAAAAAATCATCAACTTAAGTCTTATGCTTACACTTTTCCCCTCCTGTACCGTGATTTAAAACACACACGGCGCCGAATTTTCCCTTCAAACTGATATTTTAGTTGGGACAGCCAAAGCTCTGCGCTACTCGGCCCAGTGGGCGTGTCAGGCTCATAAATCACTGTCAAGTCTAGCCCGCTGCTTAGACAAACGGGGTGAACAGGTGCATGCAGTAACTGATGCGGCAATTGGTAAAAATCGGCAAAAACTGACTTATTTGTACCTTTTAAACCGTATTCCTTCCAATCCTATCCCTAGTTTTCTTACACCATTGGATTCTTCAACATCTCTTCTTGTCATTGAGCGAAAATTCGATGCGATTAATATTTACAGTGTACTTGTAATAAGCTTATTTAGATACCTGTGTAAATCCACATTATGGGTCATGAATAGTGATAATTAATTAAGGATTACAAAATTCTGGCTGTGGGCATACAATTTTTCTTTCCTTTATACTATTTTAAAAAGTTTCCCTTTTTCAGTCATATAAATTTTATATCCCGCGCAACCGTTCTCAATTTTATATTAATTTTGTTCCCGGACACAGGTTTTCAAATTTTTGTTACAGTAAAAATTATGGAGCATACAAACACTTTGCACCTTAAATTTACTAATGAAGTATGCCGCACTTGCGGACGATTATTGTCAACCAAACGTCAAAAGAAACATTATTCGAAACCTGTGACATGCACACAGTTTAGCAAGAACAGTCAGTCCCTGCAATCCAGACACTCATCAATAATTACATGACCACATACAAAAGACTGTACCCTGGCAAAACAATACCTAAACAACAAATATTAGAAAGTCATTGCATTATGCACATTTCAGACTACACGTTTGGACTGAGCTTGCTTGGGGAGCGAGGGACAGAAACGCGCATCCAACAATAACACATTTAGAAAAATTAGAGCAAGTGGGATTGCAAATAGAGAACAAAAACTTCACCATATTCTACCGAATCATTTGTTGAACATATTCTCTCAGTTATGTACAAAGAGTGAAAAGATGTAGAAGGAATGTGATTTATTTTCAATATAATATTTATTTCTTATGATTTTCTTTTTACGCTGTGATAATTCTAAGTGTGATTCATCTCTACTTCAGCTTATCCCTATTTAAAGAAAAAAAATGCTATTTATTCATAAGTTATATTCTTCATTGTGCTTTGCTATCGAATCTCATAACAATAAATGTCGGTTGACGGATTTGATCTTGGATTACTAGCGAATTTCTGCTGCGCGGGATGTTATGTTTATGTGAGTTTACGCACATTACTTTCAGCTTTCATCTGCACCTTTTCTTTTTCAAATCGTCCCGGCAGTTTTTTATCTGTGGTCATTACAATTATATTAAGTAATTAAATTTTCATGTCCAAAAAGCGTCATATTAAAATGCACGTAGCTAATTTGATTGAACAGCTATCAGTTATTTTTTTTCTCACATGACTGGTTTTGTATATTGACGTTCATCTGTTGTTTTCAAATATTAATTTTTAAACATAACTGTCCCAGACAAAATTAAATTTGTGCTATCAATTACACTGAAGCAATTCTTCTTGGCCTCGGCCTGACCTAGGGGCATGACCCCGACCCAGTGACCTACTTAGGGTTCACCTCGGCCCCACGCGGCCTAGGGTGTCTTAAAGCTAAAGAATCGCTGATGCAACGCCGTGCACACCATTTTAATTAAGGATATGTATGCTGATGGTATACATTAAGTTTTTAAACAGCAATTGAATTATCAAGTTTTATTACGGCTTATGCGAAAAACACCACAGCATGATCAGGGTGGGATTAATAATTATTTAGATTTGAACCTTTAAAAAAAAAATAATTTACGTTTTATTAAGAAGAATAGACAATTACTTGACACCTCAGTAGTGTAACACTTGTAAATGTGAAATAGACTAGTAACAATGATAAGCAAAACAATATTCATTTATTGGTGTACTTCAGGGCTGAATCAAAAACTTCAGAAGGGAGGGGTTCCATGGGGAATTTGTTAATCCTTGAAGTTGATGAATTTTTGCAATTTGAGAGTGAAAATGTGGCCCCACCTGGTACTAAAATAATACATTAATACATAATCAACAAAACTGAGTACCATTTGCAGGTAATTTTTGTTTTAAAGCCTCCATCCACAGGTACAAAACTTTTGCAGGGGAGGGGTTCCAGAACCTCTGGATCCACTCCCCCCCCACCTGGATTCGGCCCTGTACTAAATGAAATATGAAATTACCAAGGCCACTAGTTAGTACAACAGATGTCCATATGAATATAGCACAACATAAAAAATTGTTACAATTTGAGGCAATAATATGGATTAACTTAGACGATAAATACAAAAAAATGCTTTGAGAGAGTTGCGGAGTGATGAAAAATCGTAGGCAACACTGAAGAAGAAAAAGCAGCATGTGAGGTCAAAGAAGGCAGTACAAAAAGATAGGTATTTTTATCATAACTTCAATGATGTGCGAAAAAAATTCTTTTTACAAGCAAGTCCGGGAAAGTGTCAATGAGAGGCTGACAGTAAGGATACACAATATTGCATGGATTCTCAGATCAAAAGGGCTTTGCTAGATCTAGGCTGTGGTGCACATTTCTGACCACATTACATCTAAGACTTGCTAGATCTCTTTGTAGAGGCAATCCTCTCTAGGGTCGACCCCTCAAAAAATATCACTCAATATGTGTTGGTTGCCAGAACCAATAGCGGCCCATATAAGGTCAGGCTTAAGTCACCAAGTTCCAGGGTCAACCTTACCCAGCCTTACTTTAATGTAAAGTAGAAATAGCGCTTTCTATTAATGGAATAAAAATGTGAAGATTATCAAAAAAAAATTACCTCTCAAAAAATGTACTCATCAAGTATAAAAATGGTCTGAAACAAAAACCCCATATATTAAGATAAGGTTTGGTTGTCTGAATAGACAAACATACAACTAACTTACCGTTTTGGGTTTTTTGCAGGGGAAGGCTTTGGACTGGTATCTTTATCTCTTGTTTCTATGAGTCTCATTTTCTCTACCAATGAGTCAATGAAGGCATGTACATCTAAATCTGATGCAGATGAAAGCCTCAGGCTTTGATCAATAGCTAGTGCTTGTAAAATGGCCCCATGAACACCAAGAATATTAGTGTGAGTTAGGCGAGTCACACTGGAGACAAGGTCCTTGGAAAAAAAAATATTTTCAATTTTAAAAAGAGCAGTTTAAAAAAAGGCGGAGAATTGGATTAGAAAGGTGTTTCACTTTTTTTGGATAAGGAATTTGTTTTGCCCATGAAAAAAAAAAAATATCTTTCTTAAACATATATGTATTAATAACGGTGGACTACTGATAAGTCAGTTACAATGAAAAATCGACGACTTATTGATTGCATTTTCCTTTACAGTGAAACAATAATAGCTCCTAAAATATGAATTATTTTAAAAGAACAAAAACAAATGAAAGCTTGACTTAATGAATTACTGCACAAATTTACTGTATAAAGTGCAACTTCAGGCATTTAATTATAAATAACCCCAGCCTACAAAACAAACAATTTTCATACCTGCAGATCTTCAGTTTTGTGCTTGGCAAAGGTAAAAAGGGGAGCTGGGGCTATTCGCATTGCCCCACCATTTCCATAAGAACCACTCCCCTCAAATTGGGTCCTGGCTGGCTCATAAACATCTTTTAAATCAGGATTTTTTAGGCTCTCAAATACTGTTATCACACTGCCTCCATATCCCCTGTTTGGTTCTTCAAAGTATTCTTGAGAGAATCTGGTTATGGTCAAAACAAACTTTTAAAAAAACTTCTTATGCCAACTTGTATTTGGATCATAGCACAAATATCTTTCAGGCTGAGATGAAAGCACAATATAAATGTTGCTTGGAAAAAAATAGCTAAATGAAATACAATATGTTTAAACTTTTTGAAATTGATATGATGAAAAACAAAGTATAAATTCAGAAAAAAACTTTAATCTGCCTCACATGTGTCTTACTGGAGATTTCTCTTCAACTCTTTGTCAGCTATAAAGCAAACACATATGTCGTAAATGACTCTGCATTTGATAAGTTGTATTTTTCATTTGTCCTATGGCAGCTTTCTGCCATTGTTCCTTATTGAAAATGCATGAAACTATGAAACATACATTTTTTCTTAAACTCAAAAAACTTACCTCCTTGCCATATCCTGTGCATCAAATGTTTTTTTCTCCAACAAAGATGCTGCCACACTTCTGGTCATTGCTGTGTCATCTGTAAATCTCAATCCATAAAAATCAGCAGGTCTTGTTCCATGTTCACGCTGAATTTTTCTATCTGCATACAATATTCACATAAATGCATATTTTACTTCATATTATTATTTTAAGCACACATATGAAGTAATATCTGATGCAAGTAACATTGATGAGTAAAATATGTCTCAAATCAGTCTGGAGTTGCATTTTGGATATTTTAAATCAATGATACAATGACACAAACGGTAATGGTATTTTAACAGCTTCACAATTCTGAAAACTGGATAGAGATATTGTTATTCTGTGTCTAGATATTGTGAGCTTAACTTTTTGAGCAAAAAACACTAAAAAGAAAAAACAAACAAACTATTAAAAATTTGGCAACATATTCAAAGAATCTTACTTGTTTCTAAAGTACTAGTATATTCCAGTACAGTTGAGAGTGGTACCACACTCATACCCTCATAAAGAGCTCCTATGCAGTCACCCAGAACTGCTCCAACAAGACAGGCTTCAAAGCGTGTCAAAGACATTATACGTAAATATTAACAGTTTATAGCATAGAAAGAAAAGGCTTCAAGAGTTTTACATCTCCTGAAATTTATATTTAACTCTTTTATTTTGGTTGTCCATTTAAATTCTGTTGGTTTGGCTGTTTTCAGATGCGAGATAATTCGACTTGATCTGGATTAAAAAAAAAACAGCATGAAGATGTCAATTACATTTGGTACTTTCATTCATGATACAATTTTACAACGTTGTTGCTAACAAAAATATGTTTTTCAAGCATTTTGTAAGTACTCAATTCTAAATACTGTAAAATATTCAAAGGAATGACAAAATACACCTGGTAAGATAAGGATTTTCAAATACTAACACAAAGAAAAATGAAAGATTCAATGAATGCATTAGAAATATGCTGAATCTGACAAATTGCTGCATGCATTTATATTGCAAAAATTTTTTAAAGCTACTTTTGAAATTTTATACAATGACACAACCACCACTTCTTATTAAGCCATGAAGGTCATTAGAATTAAGCTAGGATTATCAACGAACATAAGGTTCAGAGACATAAAGAAAGGGTTATTTTTTCTTCCCAAAAATCCCAGTGAAAACAAAATACAAGCTCATGACTTCATTTGCCCTGTGCGCCTAGGGGGCCTACTAATGATAAATGAAATGAAAATATGCTTTAAAAACTATACATTTTGCATATATTTTATTGAGTTTATGAAGTTCAACCCTTTTGAATTTGAAGATAAAATTTTTTTACATCTTGATCTGCAGTCTATTTCACTAAGGACAAAGACCTACATCTACAAGGTATTTCGGCATCAATATTTTCTTTTTAAATTTAAGACTGCGTCATTTTCTTTGTGAATTGATGTTGTTGAGAATTCTAGGCGAGCGCTTGTGAGAATCACGTGATATCTGTCCTGAATTGAACTAGCCAGTGAGAGGTATCACCGTTTCCCTGTATTCGTCGTGGGCTGAATTAGCCAATGAATCCTATTGTTGTTAGGTGTCCTCGTTTCTCTGTCCCCTGTCATGAGTTGAACAAACCAATGAATCTGATTGTTACTATAATGTTTATTTGGTGACCACCCAATGATAAACATTGAGACCACCAAATTCAATCTGTCAATTTATACTACTAAGTTTCCTATAACCCAGTATTTTGGAGGATTCTATTGTTTTAAATTTAAGTTTGGCAATGTGTTAGCCAGCATATCTTGAGCTTGATTTATGAGCAGAAAATAGCTGAGATTGTATTTT
This sequence comes from Plakobranchus ocellatus, assembly GCA_019648995.1. Lineage (NCBI taxonomy): Eukaryota > Metazoa > Mollusca > Gastropoda > Plakobranchidae > Plakobranchus > Plakobranchus ocellatus. Next base: position 982,131 of record BLXT01005153.1, read on the forward strand.
GAATAATAATCTTTTACTTGAACTTAAGTGTTACCTTTAATATTTTGACGAGTGTTATAATACTTAATATTTGAGGCTATTGTGAAGAAGCCTAGAACCATGCAATTGCCTGATGTTCTAAGTGAATTAATAAAGTTTTCTGCCAATCTAACCCTTGTCTCGTTGAGTAAAGCTTTGATTTTCTTAAATGATGTATTTCTGGTAGTACTTTTCTTGATGAACTAAACAAATATGATTTTTTGAAAAAATTCTGGAGATACAATCTTGTTTTTAAAAATGAAGTGACTGTTGTCCTAAACACTTCATTTTATTAGAAAGAGTGAGAGAGAGAGAGTTCAGTCATACTCATGCTTATCAGCTGATGAAGTTTGATCCAGAAGCATTCCTCTAATGTTCTATGCTTCTAGATCTAACTTCATCAGCTGAGTATAAATATGAGTATGCCGCTGTCAGTTGTCACTGAACTTGCCCTCTCTTTCTTTATAAAATAAAGCATTCTGGAAAATAAGGTTGGATTCTGTCTCCGCATAAGTTTCGCATAAAGCTTAGGTGACGTAAAACAAATTTTGTAACAAAAATAAGGTCGGACTCTATTTATCCGAGTGTTCAAGTGAATTATAGGCCTAACTGTTACTTGGCCCTAAATTTCTTCATTTTGTCAGCAGCTGAGTTATTACAGGTGTGAAAGTTGAAAATTTATCCACATGATAAACTAATCTTTTAAACTAGATCTAGAATCTAGATCTAATCTCTGGATTCTAAATCTAAACACTAGATCTAGATCTAGTCATATATTCCTAATCCTATACAATTTTTGTGGGAGGCCAATAGAATTCACAAAAATGTGATGCTTGCCCTAAACTTTTTTTTCAACAATTTTAAGCTGCTAATCTTCTCTTTAGATCTAGATCTAGATCTAGTAATCACTAGAAAGATTGAAGGCAAACGCAGTAGATCTAGTCTAGAAGGTAGACAGAGAATAGCAAACGTTTACATTCACGTTTTATATTCATGTATTTGGTATTGGTCTTTTTTCCTTACTTGGTTGTATCATATCCATTGACTATTGTGCATCGTATTATTCGATTATCAGCGATGTTTCATTAAAGTTATTAAAGCTATTCTTTCTCAATTAATGACTTAATTCTTTTGTTCTTAAATCTCTCAGACAACATTCGAAAACTGATATAAAAAAGACCGATACCCAATGCATGAATATAAAACGTGAATCTAAACCATTGCCGGAATAACAGCTTTATAAGGTTAGCTGAGAATAGGTACAAGTGGAGGAACATGATCGCCAATGTCTGTTCCAGACAAGGTACCTGATGGTGATGATAAATCTTCTCTTTAAAATCTATGGTTAAGCACTACTGAACTTCTGCTCATGGTTACACCCAGATCTCGCCTACTTAGTACTATACTATGTACACCAGAAACGAAAGTGAGCCTCTTCCCAGGAAGGAATTCATTCCTCGGATACGGCGAAAACCAAACAAAAGAGAGAAGGTTGACTTCCGGAGCGTGGCCTTCGAAAAAGAAAAATTCAATTAACCCCATCTGTGTCTTTGGAGATACATGTAATTGTAAGTCTTGAGAGTTTATGTTGAGCGCACATTGATTTGTTAGATTTAAATTTAAACATTATACCCTAACAGCGAATAGCAACTAGATCTATCATCCTGGCCAAAATGAGATAATAAAAAGCCTAAAAGAAAAAATTCACAAAAAAACTTTTTTTTTTTTTTTTTTTTTAAATTTCATTCGATACTATCAGGGTGAGAATGAAGAAAGTAGAAGTAATGAAGATGATATGAATCGAACTTGCAGGCCTTATAAATTCATGAAGTGATAAAATGTTGATGGTGGCATCAACAGTATCACTGATGATGATGATAATAATAAAAATATAACAGCAATATTAATACTACTTATTATAAGGAGAATCACTATAATAATGAAAACAATGTAATATGACTGCAATGATCATGTTGTAAAACCATGAAATAGGTCCTAGATATTGGTTGTGGTAGAAGCAGCGGTAATGTTATTCACGTAGCCTAGAAAATGTGCGCCCACTGAAGTCCGTAGATTTAGTAGAATAGGAGGAAAAACGAATAAGACGATAAACAGAGAGGGAAAAAAAAGGGTTTGAATTGCAGGAACAATTGTTTGTACGTAAGGGTTATTAATGAAGAAATTATGTAATTAATTACAATGAATGGTGTTTTGACTCGTGTGCCTTGGTAATACTCATACAGCCACACCAGTAATATTAACACCACCACTGCTACAACTACAGCCACTGAAATAATACAGTTGATCAGTAGCAAACTGGATTCGTCAATAACTTTATACAAATGAAAAAACATATCGTAAGAATATGCCCTCGGCGCACAACTATTATCACCAAAACCACCTCCACCACCACCACACCACCACTACTACTACTACCAGTGGATCGAAAGATATGCTCAATGCTGCAATCATTCATCTTTTTTTCCTTCTTCAAAGAATAGCTTAACACTTCATACTGGAAATGAAATTAGCATTCTAACATACACTATCAATTTCCATTCTGCTTTATTGTTGTAGCACAATTATTGGGGTCGTGTATCCTGGTAGTCGTAGTAGCCATAATTAGTCTTCCCTATGTGGTTCACAGGTTATTTTATCGTTTGGGGTGATTTAAAAAATCTCTGTAATAAATCACGTAATTGATTTCGGTGATTGAAATAAGCAGAGATCCTAATAACTGGAAAATAATAATAAGGCCCAAGAGCCATGTTACAATCCATGATGAAATTAATGTTTAAAAAAGACTTAAATCAAATATTCTGCTAAGGCCACACAGCCCCGATTTGTCCTTCCCAGATTGAAAGCTCCATTTCAAATCAGGCAGTGCATAAATTTCGGGGGCAGTTTTCTTTTTTTTTATTGTTTAATGAATTTTTGTTTATCTGGAGGTCAATCCATCTTTTGATCAAAGGAATTATTTTAAAGCAGTAGTAAAATTTTCGTCTTTAGTTGCGCAAAAAAAAAAAAAAAAAAAAAAAAATAGTATTGGTAGGCTATTCCCGTCTGGTTTTGTAGTATGTTGCTTGAACAGTTTTACATACAATAATTGTTCTTGATTTAAGTAATCGATACCTACTTCTATTTTCTTTATATATATATATATATATATATATATATATATATATATATATATATATATATATATATATAATGTTTATATATAAAGAAAATAGAAGTAGGTATTGATTACTTAAATCAAGAACAATTATATAAAGACAATAATTGTTCTTGATTTAAGTAATCGATACCTACTTCTATTTTCTTCATATATATATATATATATATATATATATATATATATATATATATATATATATAATGTTTATATATAAAGAAAATAGAAGTAGGTATTGATTACTTAAATCAAGTACAATTATATAAAGAAACACATTTTTCATCATCATCACTAAGAATTTCTACAAACAGATGATACTTGGCATGAAAAATGTCTCTTTGTTGTTGCCTCTTTTTTCTTTAGTATTTATGACTATTCATCCATCTCAATACAGAAATCATGTCACTCTTTCCTCTATATATCAAGGATTTTACTTTCTCACTTTATCTTTTGTCAACTCTTTAATATATTTCTCTTCATGCAAATGTCTCTTCAAATAATTACTAGTTTACCCATTTGTGTCTTGTTTTAGCTTCTTTTTTTCTTTAGCCAGAGCAAAAAAATGGCTTCTATCTTACCATGTCCATTGTTGCTGACTAGTTGTCATTATCCTCCATAACTAAATATTAAGGCAAATCAAGAATAGATGTGTGGTATTCGGTTAACGTTTGTTGACATATTTTTGAAAGATGAACAGTAATTAAAAATAGCCAATAATGTCGATAGTTTAAAATTGTCTTTTTTTAAATTTCAAAAGTGCAACTTCCACCTTCCATGCTTAAATGTGTTTGAATTCATTTGCGTCAGATTTCTATATAATTAATACTCTGATGGTCTGCAACATCATCATCACCAAAGGAGGCAACCATTTTCACTGTAGCTGCAATCACAAATAAACTTTTGTGTCATAGCCATCATGATATTCAGTGTCATTGTAAATAACTTTCACTACTGGTAGAATCTAATGACTACCTAATTCACATAAACATAATATTACAATAAATACAACCAAACACATTTTTGAACAGACAAGTTAAGTCAAGACAAAGTTATTTAAATTTTTCACAAAGCCAGGACAGTATGCTTTTTTGTTTAATCGTAAAAAGCAGACTTTATACAAACATGCCTTGGCGTATATTGTAAATTTCAGCATGTCATGAAAGATCAAATTGTGAAAATAAAAATAAAAAGTTACTTTTGAAATTTGAAACTAATTTGGACACGCTGGACACTCTACACAAAACAGTAAAACAAAAAACATGTTTATCAAATCACTTACGTGACTTTCAAGAATTTGACTTGATTCATGTTCTTTTTTTTTGAGAACTGACAGTATCAACAATCACAATAAAAGGACACACTTTTTAAGAGCTTCCAGGAGTTAACATTTTTTTACACAGGCTGCAACCCATTTTTCACTCAAAGCCCAAAAAACAAAATTCAAATAAGAAAGATGACCATGAAAGATTTTTTGTGTTATTTTGTGGATTTTCAAAAGCTCAATTATAAATAACACATATTTTTTCTTTTTTGAACTCACAACATGTTTTAAGCAAAACAGGATGACAAGAATATTGAAAATGCAAAAAACTGAATAGAAACAATGATAAGTGTGTGTAACACTAAACATTCTCATAATAAAGTTTAGCTGCACTATCATTCCAATTGATGTAAGTTTCATGGACACAAAGTCATCAATTATACATGTAAAGAAAACTCTAAAGAATGCCCATAAAGTATTGTTCATTTTCCCCTCTGTAAGTTTGCTGTTTTTTAATGCCATACTAGTTTTCTTAATTCCACTAAAAGCACTTTAATCTAACTTTTCCCCCATCTCAAATCTTGTTGGCCAGTGATTTCTATTTATTAGAGTATTAGTTGCAGACCTCTAAAAGTGTTGCATATATTTCCCACCATCAATCTGCCATGAATAAAGTAATCATGAATTTATTTGGCTTTATCTTACTTTCCTCAAGGAACCAAATGTTTAAAAGTTCTACTTACTTTTTAAACTCTTTTGACTCAGCAATTAAATATATACAACACATTTGAATCCAAGGAAATTTGACTCAAAAGTACACATTCCATTCAATGAAAAACAAAAAATCCCTGTTTTTATTTTTGTTTTACTCTAGTAAATCAGATTTTACCTGATGAACTCATCAGAGACCTGTTCTCAGTTTCATTGATTTTTTTGAAGCATAGTAGTGAAGGCAAATAAAAAATGCATTGCCTGTGTAATTTAAGTTCTAAACAGTAATGTCTGCTAATGCTATCAGCTTAGCATGTAAAATCCCATTTTTATCTAAAGGACAGGGATGGGCCAGGTGTAGACACAAGGGTAGACAACAGCTTAAGATTGTGAATAGAAAGAGATGAGAGGCACGGATAGCAGTCATCAGATACTCCATCAAAGAGCAAAGCCGCTCGGCATATGATAGGCTGGTGATTGTATACAAAGTCAAGCAATGAATTAAGTCCCATAAACACCCTCTCCCCTACCCTTCTCTAAACAAAAACAACGCTTTCATGTGTATGCTTGTCTGATGTGTTCTTTCTGGACAAGCCCACCACATCTGTTGCATTTGAAGCCTTAGAGCCAACCAAACTGAATAATCCCTATTATTTTAGAACACTGGTGAAGAAAAGTGTGTGAGTGCAAAAGGGAGGGGGAGTTGAGATAAGCTCACTCAGTGTGTCGCTTGAATTTAAAGCGGGAATGGGAAAAGAGAAGAGGAAGTTTGTGTCAAGTGGCTTGATCTTATAAATGTAGATCTAATTTTCTGAAATCGCTATTAAAAATTCAGTGCAGGAGTTCACCATTGTCGCCAAAAAAAAAAAAAAGCAAAATTTAACTTTTTTTCCCAATGCATGCCTCACCTAACCCACTCCTAGTTAAATTAAATAAAAAATAAAATCTCCCTGCAAAAGTAGACTTTCTGCAGTGGTAAGCCACAAGCCAGGAGGACGTGGGAAAGCATGCTATCCTGCAAAATTTTTCTTCTTTTCATGTGTTTAATAAATTTTGTAAAAAAAAAAAAAAACCTGTCACAGGTTCAAGCAGAATTGTATTAAAAACAATAGAGTTATTACAGTAGTAATTTGATTTTACTTTTGACTTCTCCCATTTTACTCTAACAAAAATTTTTGAAATGACCGGACTAGATTGTTGAATCCAAGGTTTATTGTATTTGTAATGAATAATGAGAAGCTGTTCTGCTGTGAATGGTTTGACAGAGAGAAAGATATAGTAGAGCCCTCCAATATCTATGTACATGCATTTTTTAAATGAATCTAGCTCCCTGCACTCAACTTATCTCAAGTTTTTGTACACGCATGGAAGGGAAAGCCAGCTCTTTATAGATATTAAGCCCTGATACAACTTTCTATGAACGCCAATTTCAGGTTTTAAAAAGCAATACACTTTAAACTTGAAGAGCTAAATAAGAAATTAGTAAAAAAAAATGACTGAAAAATATGAAATTGACATGATGATTCAGCTTAAAAAAAAATGACTGAAAAATATTAAATTGACATGATGATGCAGCTAGAAAAACTATCTTGGGCATAACAAATGATAACCCTCTATTGTTTTTGTTAAATATGCTTGAATACAGACTATATAACATAATAATACTAGCAACAAAAATAATATAATAATATTAATAATAATAAAACTAACTTGTACGGTATTATATTAATTAAAAAAAAACAAAAACAACATTAAAAGAATAATGTGCTAGCAATCTTGTCCATAACAATAAATCATGACATATATATGTGCACTTTCCATAGACATCCATTTCTGTCCTGAACCATAGTTCAGAAGTAATCACAGCAAAGCTTTACACTGGTTTCAATAACATCAACAAAGCCTTTGACTCACATTTTTTTCAATCTCTTGAATAAATGAAATAAAACATTCAGTCAAAAGAAATTAAAAAACTTCCCTGCAATCCACTCTCTTCTCTTATGGAGAAATGAAACCTTGTAATTACGGGCAGATAATCATATTAATGTTAAAAAAAAAAAAAATTTCACATCGACACATGATTTGATTAATGTTTGAAAAGGCTATAAAGCAGCCTTAAAAACAATTACTGCGGCACAGCTTGTGCCTGAAAAGGATTAAGGAAAACGTAATAACCATACTTTATTATGGTAGAAAATTATATAAAATTTTAATGTATACACACACTACTCCCAAAACTTCAAAAGAGTATCACTTTACATGTGTTTCATGTAAAATTGATGTGAACATCCTCAATTAATATTCGCAATCACTATGCTAATGTTTACAGAAATATGAAAAATGGAAACAGTAAATAATAATATTCACGATTTCAAGAAAGTGCAGGTTTATATTTGTCAGCTTAAACACATGTGATGCGTTCACTTTATTTTGTGTATAATTTTGATACAACTGGTTGCTCATTTAATTGTTTGTGTATTTTGTTCATAGATTGAACCTTATTACTGCTTCCATATGTAACTTCACAAGCAAAGCTCAGCATATGAGTGGGTGTTTTTCAAAACAAAACATATAGACTATCTAGGGTTTTATTTGTGAATAGCTTTAGAGCAACACTACTTGCAGTGTCTTTCCCAACTCTATGTAATATACAAGTCCATTCATGTCACTATTCTTTCAAGAAACAGAATAAAGAAATTAATTGGTTTGCTCTCCAACGTAACATCTAGATCTTTACTTTTAGGGCCTATAGCTTATGTAGATATGTCAATTTCAATAGGCTTTAAGATTTCTTTCCATGGTAATGCCCTTGCTTCAAGACATTGTCTAGATCTAGGCCCTCATCAGGATCTAAATCTCAAATCTGACTGAGCTATCAGACTTTCTTAAGCTCGCCAGTTCTATATTGCATTCATCTGAATCACAATAAAATTCATTGAAGAAAATTAAAGGCCATTATTTGAAAAATTGTGGATCTCTTGTCACCAATATATTTTGCTCTGGCCAAAACATCAATGGTAGAGCATTTGATCTTGTTTTGAAAGAATTCAACTCATCCCTTATGTAATTCAAATATTCTAATGTAAGAAGTGTTTTTGGAGCTGAGCATAGGCTGGGTCCAATGGGCTATGCTGGAAAAAATCAGAACTGGCAGTGCTGAGAGATATGGGAAATTAATGGTTTAATAAATCAAGGGAGTTTCACGATGGCTGTCTAAAAGGCTACATGTGGCATAAAATTGTGGTCATAATTTAACACTTTCAAAATCTCCTAAACATTCAGTAAAAGGAATACTTAGTGGTATTTTAAAACAATTTTTGCATTAATATGTAAATATAATGCTTTTTCCTCTAAGACTTACTTCAACAATAATGTATCTGATAAATCAGGGATTAAGAAAACATTGTTTAACTTCAGCATATATATGCCAAAATTTGATGGATAATGTGAATAATTTTATTGGTTTAACTCAATACAAGTTGTTTTTGTAATGAGAACTTCACACTAAAATGAAAGATTAATTATCTTCCTGCTTTCCTGCACTGTTAATTTTTGTTTGATGAGCAGGGCTGTTGTTAGAACTGCTGCTTGGCACAGGACTTGAGCTTGAGGACGAGTCTGCCTGCAAAGGACTGTTTTTGCCTGCCTGTTTCTCAGATTTTGGCCGTGACCTATTCTGATGCCAGGGCCTTGAGCTTTGTTGGTGTGGCTGTTGATGTTGGCCAGTCCCAGCCTTCTTATTGCGACCTTTGCTTCCACCACTGCTGGTGAAGCCAACACTAGCAGAATGAGGCCGTCTCAACTGATGTGTATCCCACATACGCAGAAGCTCTGCTGCAACTTTTGGTGCTATTTCCTACAGTAAGGACACAATTTTTAAAATATTATCTCAACTTCAAGTGGAAATTTTTTTTTTATCAATGGTATTACGGAGAGATATTTTGCATGTCTTCATTCTTTAAAAAAAAGAAGAAGCTGACTTTTGAGGAAAACATTGAAATCTATTACTATGTTCATTGTATAGTTACAGCTACACCTCACAAAATTGCCTAAAGCTGATTTAAGTCTCCCATGATGAATTCTATATACAATAAATTTCCTAAAAACAGTCAAACCTCCACTTTATTTCCCATTAATTGTAAAAGTAGTTTAAGAAGATATTTAAGTATTCCAAGGACAAAATATCCTGCTAATGCTATTCTTTTGTCCAAAACTCAACATTCATTTACCTGTCCATCTTTACTGGAATGCACTCTCTTGTTTTCATTCCAAGGGTTTAGCAAAGAGTTTGTCATGGAGAAAGGCAGGATAGCCCTGAATTAAAAATACGCACAGACACAATGGTTAAAGTTATACACCAAATCATGATAGGTAGATGAGCCTGAAAATAATTTTTTTGTTGTTGTTAAAAATTGTCATCGGCAAAGGCACAAAAAGACTGATATTCCAACATTTTTTTATAATATTAAATGGTCTGAATACAAAAACAACAACAATGAGTATCTAACTCAAATAGTTTACATAAATAAAAAATAATAATATTTATTTGTAAAATTATTTACTTTATATCATTTACAGAATATCCCTTGCCAAGAAATAATCGACTGCAAATGTCACAAGCATATAAATCAACAAATGCCACAAACATATTTTTAACCATTCTCTCATTTTAGGCTTATCCTTTACCAATGCATAAAAAATTATAATTTGAAAGGCTTTTATTATATATTAAAACCTTTCAAATTATGATTAGAAAGAAACTAAAAATTGAAGGGATTGTTTTAACCATACTAGATGAAAAAGAACTGACGTTCAAGATGTACTATTTTTTAAAAATACACTGTCTGTTACCAAATATTAAATTTATCAAAGTGATTGCAAATTCCAGAGAACAAATAAAGTCATAGAACCAATTAATGAAAATAAAAATTTAAAAAAAAAAAACATAAGAAAAAGTCTCATTCTTTTTATATTACCTCTTGATCCAGTGTACGGTGAATGGTCCAGTAAGTCCAGACCCTGGAAAGTCTGCAGATTTAGTCTTCCCAATAGTGGAAGTCATCTTTGCATAACCTTGAAAATTGGCATTACCAGGCACCAAGAAAATGAGATAGACTGCTTTTGAAGTCTGTGAATAAAAAATTCAAATGACAAATGTAATTAGAGTCCAAAAGGTTAAGGGCTTTGCACACAACGAAAATTTTCCCCATTTTGAATCTTATATCAGCATTTCTTGTGTACATGTATGTATCCAGATTGTTCTTTCAAACTGTATCAATACTCAATAAAACCAAATGATGATAAACTTGTAGCCTATTTTAAGCAGGGGGGGGGGGGGTGTGGAAGGGAAATATAAGGGAAACATACCTGGAACGCCCTGTTAAGCTTTGCCTCATTGCTAGATGCTGCAGCCCAGATACCTTTTGCCTCTGAAATATCCACCATTTTCTGATTTGAACATCTCATGATAAAATATCTGCAGTCTTCCTCAGCCACAGCCTCTGCTTGGTTTGAATTGCCTGCAGCCTGACTAGTTATGGCACTGGCTTGAGTTGGGACCTCTGGAGTAGGTAAAGTGGCAACAGGTTGATGATCACTGGATCCTGGAGTAGAGCTCCTGCTTCCTCCCCTTCCTCCACCGTAGTTTGGTCCAAATTCTAAGATAAATGTAGTTCACATTTTATGTTTAAAAAAAAAAAAAAA
>BLXT01005153.1:1025713-1042333 GCA_019648995.1 Plakobranchus ocellatus
AGAGCAGCATTGACAGTTCAACACGTGACGGGCGAGTTCAAAGGATAGATTTTGGAGGGGAGACAGGTTTACCGTATAATCTTTGAAAGCGACAAGACATCGTAATTTATAACTTAGAGTCCGACTTTCTTGTTTATTTCAGCCAGATAATGAATAAAATCAAACTAAATGTGGAGCTATATTAGTAACACATGAACTAATTATGTCACAAACGATTTGTCAAATACAATTAGATCTATCCTTTCTCTCCCAAAGTAAAATCGCGATGGACGTGACCTCAACCAGTCATTCTCAGGGTCGCGGCTTCGCCTTAGCGGGCCGATGCCAAATGGCGATCTCATATTTTCTAGACCTAACGAGCTTCTCTTAATCATTACGCAAAAAGTACTTATGGTACGGGTTTGAAATTTTGAGAGAATGAAGAGTACATGTTAATGACTTATCTGTTAAGCGTACAAATCACAACTCCTCTTAACTTTTTAAATAAGCCACATTAAATTTTCAACACACGAACTATTTCTGTTATACACCTTGTATACACTTGTACGCTTGCATGTCATTAGTTTAACATCTTGTCTAATTGATTGCCAAGTTTCATGCGAATCCGTTCACAAACAACGGCGTGGGAACTTTTTAAATCTATGCACCCTCATATTTTCACGTCCCATGTTTTGGGGGCGCGGCAGGGGCTGTTTTCCGGCTCAACAATTGTGCGCCTAGTGGCATTGCTAAATTTGATTTTGTTACTTAGATACGAAAAGAAAAATATTTCTTTCAATAACAGTGCAGAGCTTATTCCCGAACAAGGCAAAGCTAGATTACACTTAAGTCTGGGGCACTGACTTGCATTATTGAAGTAAAAGTACCAACTAAATTGTAAAATGTGTCCTAAGTTCTCAAGCAATGAGGCATCCTTTTGTTCACCAAAGTATTAAAACTTTTACTAACATTAATGGCCTAGGGTCACCAGTTATTAACACAAACATGTATATGTATTGCTAATGAGAAAGGGTGGCTTTCTAGACCAACCTTCAACCTATCTCCTAATTCTAACATCAATCCTATTACACATGCGTATTCTTCTATTGCTAGTTGCAAACACTTATGAAGAATCACCAAGACAATGTGGCAGGGCAAACCATCACCTCTCTCTGCTCATCAGTCCTTTCTCATTGGGCCTAACATCACAAAAATTATGTCACGCTTGGAGGAAAGAAACCTCTAAAATTTGTCTATCATATATTATCAATACACTAACAAGAGAATATATTCTCCCTCTCCACATATAACAGCTACATTCACAAAACCAATATATTAAGTAGCTTCACTTCAAAGTAGTCTCTTAAGGAAAGACCTGGGTAGTTTTTCCAGATCCAGTCTCTCCAGCAATGAGAACCGTTTTGGATGCATTTATTTCTTTGACAATGATCTGACCCATCTGGTACACTGGCAGGCTTTGGCGAAATGCATTCAAATCTGACTTTCCCCTTGCAGCTGGAATTTGAGGAACATTACTTGTAAGTCTGCCAAAAACCTCCCTATGTTTGCCTGTATGAAGAAAAAAAAATCAAGAAAAAGCAACAAAACTTTAAAAAAGATTTTTTGATATGAATTCTCAATTCAGCATGTCTGATGATTATTTAGAATTAAATTTTCAAAGACATATTCCAAATGTTAGAAATAGGACTCAAAGGACCTGATAAGCAGATATGCACATGATGCAGGTTAGGATACGGTGCAATGAGTCAAAAAACTTTTACAGCAAATTGAATTTCAATCAAATAATACAAACATAAAATGTTGGAAGATAGTTTAGTTTGACAGTGATCTGATACTCTAGTAAAAGTTCTTTTAACTGTACACTGTGTCTGCTAAATGTCCGATTATTCAAACTGCTTACCTGAAGTTGGTGCAACAGCTTTGGATGAAGCTGGAGTCAAATCTTGTCTTTCTTTTGCTGACAAAGGATACTTGCTCAACACATCATTTATGTGAGATATGCTATGAGAAAGGCTGAAGCATGACTTGGCTACCACTTTGCTTTTTCCATCTTCAACTTTACACACAGTGATGTAACGGCTATTGCCATTACTGTCAATGAAAAAAAAAAAGAAAAAATAATGGAAGTTCAGAAAAAGTGATCAAGTCAGATCATATAATGTGAATTTCAATTAAATATTTATCCACATTTAAAGCAATGTCTATGTTTGAAGACTTTGATAGAAAAAAAAAGATTAGTTGTTAAAATAAGAAAAACAATTATTATTAACTTTATAGAAAAAAATATACATTCTGACTTTGATTGATTTTAACATTTTTTAGCATCCTTTTCCAATCTGTGTGTACACACACACAAACAAAACTAAATGTAATTTTACAATGCTTATGTGATAGGTGGTAATATTTTAGTAAAAAAAAAATTACATAAACCAAGACATTTCCAATCAAAGATTAATTTTCAAACGAGAAACATAGCACACACCATTATGTGAAATGATCTTTTTCATTCTAAATCCGTGGATCTTTTCATGCATTTTCTACAAAAGATGTAAGCACTTTTCATTGCATTTGACTGTAACAAATAACTTCTGGGCTTGTGCTACTACTACTATAATATGAAGCCATTTTTGGAATCTTTCAGCACAATCTAAGTTGAACCATACAAATAAATCTGTTGGAAGATTGTTTGATGAAAACAATAAAAATTTTATAATAATAAAAAAAAAAAGGTGGAATCTTGATGGCCATAAAAGATTTATAGCTTATCATAATTTTTTGCCTTTATGAGTTTACTATTTGCATAAGTATCGTATGAAATATGAGAGACGTAAAACAAATTTAATATTCTTTGCATTCAAAACTTTTTATATGTTCATAAGTTAAATTGTCTATAAATCTGGCATGAATATGATACTGCTTTATACTTGTATAGAAAGGTAAGAGATTGGTCTCTTTTTTTTATCTATCACAAGATGCACATGATACCAACTTCTTAGAAATCAAGGCCAACAAAAAAAACCTTGTAATATTCCTTCAGTTTTTAAATGTTTGATGTAACATTTTCAAACACAATTTTTCTTCTCTTCAAAGTTATTGATGATAATAAGCACATTAGCTGCAATTTGGTGTTAGGCTTTCCATAAGAAAAATGTAATAGTTATTTACTTACAAAAATGTGCATTTTTGATATATTAGTCTGAATAGAAATTCGCTCAGATACGTGAATGAGCAATGACGTCGGGAACACACAGTTATGAAAAAGGAGATTTTAGAGAGAAGCAAACTTATTAAATAGAGCAATAACACATTTTAATAACTGGATAATTTGGGCAGGCAAAAAATACAAAAATGTCTGAGGTGTAAACTACCAATAGTTCATATCTATTACTCTTCAATACTTTGCTACACATGGCATCAAAGAAATTTATCAAATCAAACTAAACTCTACCAGATTTCATTTCCGGACCCCTGACAATCTACCACCAAAAATAATAGTAACAATATTAAACAAGAAATGAAATAGGACAAACCCTCTACTACATGTCTTCAAAGAACCAAGTTGAGCACAATACCGATGAACATATGCTCTCTCTGTGGTGGTCAAGGAAGAAGGAAAAACTAAATCTGATGGAGAAAAAAAAAGGAAAATTTGCAAATGATGTATAAAGCAGAATATGGATACTTGCACTGGGCTTAAAGTAGTAGGCATGCCTAGTTGTAGAATGCAGTAATGATCAAAGGCCCAAAGTATTTGTAAGGGACTTGTATGTATAATATATAAACCTGCTTTTCTGGTGCAAACATCACACATTTTTATTTGTAACAGGTAATATTATTATAATAAAAAATAATCCATAAAAGCTCTACATTGAATACAACTAAATCCATATTGAAAAAAAAACTTTTGAGGGCTGAGACTTAATTGGGTTTGGGAAATGGCAGGCTAAATCTGAAGGCATTTTCACAAAACTAATTCACTGTATGTTTCTTTAGAAACCTAGTTACTGAACAATGGCAGCTGTGCACTGAGGGGGCGTCGGTAGTACAGTGGCTTCCGAGTTCGCCCTGAGATCTGCAGGGACCCTTCTGTCGCGGGTTCGAGCCCCGCTACCGCCGCCCTGGCCTGATGGAGGGCCTGAAAGCCTGAGATCACCTTGTTGTGGACTGGCTATATACAAAAAACTCAAACTCAAATGCTGTGCACTGAGTTACTAACCATGTCTTCCTCTACCGCCTACCCCCTTTTCACACACATACCTCTGAGTTACAACTGCTTTTATAACATCTGGCTTCATTAGATTTTATTCTAGATCTAATCCCCTCAATATGTGTCATTTTGTCCTCAATTTGCTCCCCCTTTCCCCAACTCTCTATCTCTCCTACTCTTCACTAAAGAATACAAAATCACACAATGTAATTCTACCAGTTGGCTAAGCCTTTATTTGAAGTATTCATCCTCGTTTACTGTTACTCTTTAAATTTGAAAAGCTATGCCTTGTCAAGGATGGCTTTGTGTTATTCAATTATATGTCTAACTGAATACTGCCTTTGACGAGTTCTTTAAAATAGACAGAAGAACAGAAATCACTCCAAGTCTTGCCAAAAATTGAACGGAAAGTTTATTAATTTAAATGAAGAACAATTTCACAATAGTAGCGTAAATTTCTACGATTCTTTAGAGCTACAACTCACTAACATCAGCAGTCTATCTCTCAATGATCTCCCCACAATCTGTTGATGATCTCTTTTATACCCAACACCCCATGTAATACACAGGCTAATTAAGTCAAAATTACACAAACAGTTCATTCTAGAAAAAAGTAGATTGTAATGTCTTCTGTAAACAAGATTAGCTAAAAGTACTGATCTATTAATACTCTTATTTATCCTCTTCTTAAGGTGTAAACAGATCATCTTTAAGATACAATCTAACAATGTCCTGTAAACAATGTTATCACATTTTGAGAGCCTCCTAGAAATTCTTATATCTGAAAAGGTATATAATGCTAAAACAATACAAACTATTGAACTAAAATAGGCCTAACATCTAATCACACTCAAAACTTGATCGAATGCTACAAGTAATCAAGGCTAAGTCAAAACATCAGCCACTCAGAGTCCATATTAAGACTCAATTTGCAACAGCCAGTTTTGTATGCCCCTTCCTTCACAGTTACAAAACATCAATATCAATCCCATCTCTATTCTCACTCGCAGCCACATGTTGATCTCTGCCACTTTGAATTTCATGAATTGAGGCTGGTTTTTGTAATGTCTGTACTTGTTTTCTCATTTTTAAAATTTTCTCTTACTGTCAAAAATACCCTGAAGCCATGGTTGTCTACACTTATTATTCAAGTGAGTAAAGGCTTGAGAAATTGGGTTATATACTAGATATTATAATATGATATATAAGGCCAAAAAAAAACTTCAGGTGGCCCCAGTGCATGCATAATCCTGTTCTAGAAAATGCAGTTATATTGAACTTTATGGTATAAACACCTTGTGTGTTCAATCAGTGGATCCAACACATCTAATATGTAAAAATAAAACCCATGAAATTATTCCTTATCAAAATAAGGTTTTGTTTGCTTAGTTATGTGTTTGAGAGGCAACATTTTATAAAAAATAGTATGCTACCTTGTTGAGCTGGGTCTAAACGAAATCGCTGGAGCGCCAAGTTTATTCCTATTTTCACTTCCTCTGCAATACACACATCCTCAGTTAACTTGGGGCCTCTCTCATTTCGATTTGGATCTTTTCGAGGCATGGTGAGTCTGGTAGTGACAATTCAGTGAGTCATTCTGCACCTGTTCATCAGAACAGTCAAATAGGAATTTTATTTTACGTTAATTCATGCGTATGTTACCAAAAATGAGACCATTTGCGTCAATAACAAACATAAAAAAATGGATAGAGGTGTCAAAATTCTCAATTTTCCACACAGATTCTCTAAATACCCCTTCAGGCATGACAGCCCAAGTGACTCAGTAATTATAATGAAGTCAAGTCAGAGTATGCAGAGGATTTCCCTTCTTGAACCCAGCAACTGAAGCGTTATTACTTTCAACATTAAAATATGGATAAATCAATTAAAATAAAAAAACCAAATCTTTTAGGCTGATGCAACCAAGATGCACAAAAATCTAAATATAAAGAAGAAATATGGGATATAGATTGTTATAGTATTCAGAAAAATTTTCCTTCCTTCAATCCATGTAATTAAAGGTTAAAAACTAATTATGATCTTCATTTTAGACAAGGATAAAAATTTTTCCCATGATGTTCTACAGACTTTGAACTTTATAAACAACGTAACTGCCATCATGATAAGTCCTTTCTATACAAATTAACTAGACTTACATGCCGAGTTGTGTAATACTTCTTTTAATGATGATGATGATAATTTCCAAATTTCTTTCGTTGACAATGATATTAGGCTAGTCTTAAATCAGGTGCTTCTTGGAAATTATGTTGATGTTAGATTTCTGCATCAAATATTTTGGGATGTGATTTAGTTGGATGTAGGAAAGCTACAATTAGAAATCTTTGAGGTGAAGCTGAGAAAACTAATGCATTCTCTTCGATGTCACTTTTCACAAAATGAAGGCTAATATTGAAATTATCTCTGCCAAAACATATGCCTAGTCTTACATTCAGACAAAAACTGAGACTAACATTGTGTTAATAAAAAAGACTCGAATGTGTAGAAAACAAAAATGTGAAACTATGTTTATCTGCACAAAAAAAGAAAAAATGTTGGGGACACTATACACTTCCTTTTGACTCTATTTTTGTAAGTTTTTAAATTGTGTTAATGATGCCAGTTGTTTTCCTTTTTTTCACTGTTATCAAAGCAAATATGACTGAATCAAATCAACACCGTTGTAGAATGACTGCCGAGAAGACATTAGACTTTTTTTTTGGCAAAAAGGTAATGAGTCAAGTGGCTCTAAGCTAGTGTTGTTCAATTAGATCCTCTGGGTCTAGATTTAGTTGTAAGAGGAGACTAGACCGCAGAATAGGATATATCTGCTGATTCTATCGATAGCAACTCTAGATCTAGTTCTACTCCAGAAAATGCAGCATCTATAACCAATTTTAGTTCTAGAGCTACACCCACAGATAATGCAACATCTATATCTAGACCTAGTTCTAGATCTACATCCACAGATAATCTTTGGACTCAAATTTCAAGTTAGAATGAAGTTCATCATTAAAAATACTTAAAAGTTTTTGCTAAATTTCTTTGAAATTTTCTGTACATATGGACATGGTGTAGGCATTTGCATATTACAAGATAAGTACCTTGAAGTGCATGCAGTCGCTCAAGTTTGAGATGTGTTGAAAAAATTATCTCATTTTTTTTGGATCGAATAACACATTTTTAAACATTATTCCACACACACAAAATACATGTAGATCTAGTTGTGTTCATCCATTTCTGTAAAAATTGGTACAAAACAATAGGTTTTTACTTGTTTGAGGCATGTTCTGACATTTAACTGTAATACGCTCCAAAATGGGCTGGCACAAGAAGCAATTTTTCCCTCGAGTACTGGAACCAGTCAAGATGCCGATGAAATGAAGAGGTCGCAGGACAATAATAGAGCTACTTTCAAACAATATTTAGGCCTAGATTCACAATTTTATGCCTGCGACCTTTTTATTTCGTTGGTAGTGAAAAAGATAGGAAATGAAGATAGATCAAGAAGCCGACCCATCTGCTCCAGGCTTACCTCTAGATTCTAGATTTGGATCTGGGTTTCTACAGCCCATGGTCACTTTGGTGGAACTTAATTTTTTTTCAACAGCCACCGCACCGATTCTAGATCTAGATCTAGATAAATTCAAAAGTTTATGAATTCATGAATTATACAAATACATCCTGTAATACAAAAAAAAACCAAATGAATCTTTAAATTTCTTTACACAGCTTAGATTTAGCTTAAACTACACATCAAACCTCAAGTTGGTGGCTGGAGGACAACCTAGAAACAGTCAGTGTTTCGGTTCGGGTTCGCAGAAACTGAAAGCTCGGGCACCGGAAGTTTTGATTTGTGACAATAGTTCAGCAGAGGAGTAGCAGCGTAAGAAGATCCTTAGGCTCTGTGGGAGACACTCATAATGGAGGCCAAGAAAAAGAACAAGAAGAAGAGCAAGGTATCTTTACATTGTTTATGTATGTTGTATAATGTATTTACACATTATAAAAAGTCAAAACAGCACAATGATATGTTTGGTATTGGAGGGACTGGATAGTCTATGTTCAGGATGGGATGAAATTTGAAGGCGGCTCTAATATTCAATAGCCAAACTGGCAATAGAAGGCGGCCTTCAAATTACGAGTTATTGTTCTTAGAAACAAAAGCCGCTAATTAGACTGGCCCAAGAGGCACAAAAAGTAGTATTCGTGGTACAAACATTAAGAATAATTATGAAAAAAAAAAAACAACAACAAAAGAACAGTTTGTGACCCCATTTATAATAACCAAAAGCAGTAGATATGAACCAGGCAGGTGGTGATTCTAGTTTGCTCTACAACTTCTTAGACTAGACCTCTAGTTGTACTCTAAAGGCCTGAGACTGAGGACTAAACCATACAGAGGCCGAGCTGATAGTGATACACAAAACTGAAGCTATGAAAATCACAGAAATACTGAAAAGTGAAATTGAAATTGTTCCCTTTCAATGTATCAATGAAGACCCATAGGCCCAAAACTAAACTAAGCAATCATTTTTATTAAATGGTAATTTAATGGAATCTAAAAATATGACGGAGGATTTCCAAACTGGGAAACAAATGTTTATTAATTTAAATTTAATATTGGAGCTTAACTTCCATTGTTCCATTGTCACGTTATCAGCCTTCATTTTGTCAAACAGTCATTTCAGTGAGGACACAATAATATTTTTAGCTTCATCGAAAAGGTGTCTTGTTTGATTTTAGCATCGTTTTATTTTAGCCCTCAAAACATCTAGTAAAGCCCACCCTCTTTTGAGAGTTAACTGGAGGTGGTTCCCCGGTGTGGAAATATTTCCATTACATAAAATATTAGAATCATACAAATGTAGATTCAATTTCAAACTCATTTTACATTTTGGACCAAAGTGTTGGTCTTAGAGATAGATAATATCCAATTTATGCTGCATAATTGCAAAGACAAAAATCAACATATTTTTTCAGTTTAGTTTTATATATAGTTGGTCTTGATGTGTTTTTATGAATCAATGTTTTTCCTATAAGTGGTTAATGATATATGTTTAAATGAATTTACGGGTTTTTTTTTGTGAAGATATTCTTTGATTAATAAAGTGGCTCTTTTTAGATTTGGAAATGTGAAAGTAAAAATTTACAAACGAATATGGACCCCCACAGCAGAGAACTGATCATTTAGATGGAGATTCTCATTGGGCTAATAAATAGTATAGGGCCTAGATTCAGATGCTATAGATGTGGATTAGAAACTCATCTAATGTGAATATTAGTCTTACTTTTAGGCCTACCTTCCACTTTGATTAGGCTACATTCCATAGATTTCATTTTTCATTAGACCAAAATACAATACACACATACTTGACTTTATCATTGGATTTATTGTAAAAGACAGTTGATAAAACTTAAGTTATCTGATGGAAATCTTGCCCTTATCTCTAGTTTCTCTCAGTGACCACAAATTCTTTAGGTACTTTTTTTTTTTTAGTGAATAGCAAAGGGCTCATCAAGGTTAGTACTAAAAAGGGCAAGGCACTCATGTGGCTGTAGCTTAACTACAAAATAGGATACAATATAACAGTATGTTCCAGCCAGTAGATATAGCCCTGTGTCTAAATTAAATATTTATAAACATAGGAAATCATAAAGACACAACTGAATAACAGTGCTATTCATAGGAAGGTAGGCTTACCTCTTAATTAAAAAAAAAAAAATCTCCTTTGTCATTTTGCATGAGTTTTATAAAATATGGTAATGGTTTTAGAGGTTTCATTATTTATTGGGGAATTTTTTGTTCATGTATGCTTTGGCTTCATTTAAGTCTTCAGTGGCCTTGCTTTTTCTTCTCTGTTTCTCTCTTCCTTTTTTTTTTTTTTCTTTTCCTGAATTCCAGTCAAAACATGTTGCTTTGTCTGGAAGTATAGTATTACTATTGTCTGTCCTATTGGTGATACATTTTCCATTGCCCTACTTTTTTTCTTTTGTCTTCAACATGTCTCAGTTGTGCTTTTTTCTGGCTATAATTTATCTTTGTTTTAATTAATATATGCTTTCTTCATGTGATGCTTACCACGTACTGACCATGTCTGTTCAGGGAAAAAGTTATCCTAGGGGCTTTTCTTGCTTTTAATTTCCTATTTAAAAAATGGAATATTTTCAGTGAAATTTTCAGCATTCCTCAAGAATTCAAATTTTATCACGATCTTACTTTATTTCTCGAATGTAATAACCAATAGTATTATAAATGTATCATACTGATGTTGGTCATTACTTACACCGTCTATCTTTTGGCAAGTCGGGTGTTTTTGTTGAGTTTTTTTGTATGCCAAAAAAAAACAAAACAAAACATATTGTCCTTATCTTGCAGTGTGATTTAAAAAAAAACAAACCCTAAGAACTATAGTGTGCTACATGTGTATTTAGCAAAATAAAAAAAGAAAAGCAATTATTAATAAAACAAAACAAAGAAAAAAGACAAACAACAAAAATAGTGCAATATTTTTCTTAGATAGTAAACTAAATCAGTTAAAAACATCAGGGAGGATACCTTGGGTGCTACAATATAAATCATTTACGAAAAAAATGGGAGTGGCTAAAAGTTAAAGGGTTGAAACAAGGTGATATTTTATGTGGACATGCACAATAAATTAAAACAAACTGCAAATATAACAGGTCAAAATGGCTGCAAAGTGCCAACAATAAGAACATGTAGCTTTTTTTTCCTATTTAAAATATGGATTAACTTTGCCAAGATGTGTGTCGTTTTTTTTCCTCTAAGTGACTTTATACCTTCTTTTAAAAATGGATGTAATAAACTCCCTTTGTAATTGTCATCTGGGGTAATTGCATCTATCAAATAATTTGATTATGAAAGAAACATTGACAACAGCTATTTCAGGCATGTGAATGGCTGCTTTAGTATCTCAGTATAAAGTGTCCACATCACCTCAGTCTAGATTCTGTATCACTTTTCTGCTTACCTCCCAATTTCGCATTATCTTCACACCCATCTCTGTTCTTAATTTTCATCACTATTTATCTTTTCTCCTATGGTCACTCCCATGATCCTCGTCAGCATGCTTGAAGTCCATGCCACCTTACACTCATAAAAAAGTCATGAACTTAAACAAAGGAGGTTTAAAAAATCAAATATGATTTCTTTCTCTAGCCGTCTTATAAAACTATCTCAGTCTTTAGCCTCTACATTTTATTTTCGGCTACTACAATTAGATACTAAAACCCCAAGTGCAATCTCGTTAGAAAATGCGAACCAATCAAACAAGTTACAAAATTAAAAAAAAATCTAGGTTACCTGATAATATTAGATGGTAGGTGCACAAATGAAGTTTATAAAAGCATTGCTATTGCCAAAGATGCATTTAAAAAATTGAAACCAATACTAGCAAGCAGAAGCATAAATAAGGGTTATGAAAACATGTATGATCAGTACTTTTGTATGGAAGTGAATACTGGACAATAAACAAGGAAACAGAAAAAAACTAAAAGCAGTAGAGTTGTGGTTTATTAGAAGAATGATGAGGATATCATGGACAGAGAAAAAAAAGTTCATGACTTGGTACTGACAGAGGCTAATCTTGAGCGATAACTAATTAAAACCATAATATAGAGGCAGCTACAGTTTTTAGGCCATATTTGCTGATGTAATGACACAAGGATTAAGAACACTTAACAATCATTGGAAAAATTGAAGGCAAAGGCAATAGAGGTAAAAGAGAATAACTTGTATTGAAAGTCTTAAGTCATGAGCAACATGCAAGGGTAGCAACAACAACTTAATGAGGTTAACTGAGAATAGGTTTGAGTGGAGGAACATGATCGCCGATTTCTTTTCCAGACAAGAAGAAGATAATTAGACTCAGTTCATAAATATAACACATTAACAGTGTATCAAGAGGCCATCACTCTTGCCCTCACTGCCATTTCTGACCCTCCTTGGTGATTTTATTGATGCTAAAATGATTTTGATCCCTTTTTGCAGTGCTTGCTTGAACTTAATTAGACTTTAGAGTGTAACACAGTTCATATCAAAGATCTGAATCAAATTCATTAGAGGCCAGTTTGATAACTTGCACATTTAATTCAAAATTTATAGGTTTCTACAGAAGTTTTTGGAAGTGTTTCAGTGTTTGAGTGTTTCAAGAGATGTCTAGAGACATACATTGATAATTATTTTCTACTGAATCAATCTCACACGGAGTACGTTTTTTTATATTATGCGAATTCCACATATGGATGAAAAAAAGACAGCTTCCAGTCAGGTAAAAAATATGTTATTTAGTTTAATTTATGGTTAGTTGTTTGATTATCACAATTTGGGTCATAAATTAGAATTAGATAAATGAAACATAGGCATTACATCTCCAAATCTGTTGTAAAAATCCATTCATGGTACTTGTCAAATCCTGGCAGATTAAGATCAAAGGCAGTATCTCGTCATACCTAAATCTGATTGGGGGCCTCTCAATCCTTGATGGGTTCATAGTCACCATATCATTATATATATATATGGGTCAAAATCAGAATTGGCGTCCACCTTTTGTCTTGCAAATCGGTTTATAAACTTGACAATGGAGACAATACAAGTTAGGAAAAAGGAAGGCTTTTCATTGATAATGCCTTTCCGATGTCACTAGATACAAATTTTTCTTTTGTAAGTTTTAGAGGTATTTTAGATAATTTTATAGACTTATGTCGTTTTATATTAAATGGACTTAGACTCTAAGTGTAAGCCAAATGCCTATATATATTTAAGACCATATTGAGACAAGTTTTAGATTCTGCTTCTTGCAATTTAGATCAAAATACTATGTGGCTAATCTATCCTTGGGAGTTCATGGGAACAATGGTGCCTATCTTACTATCCTTGCCCAGACAAGTATGAGATGGAAAGGTTTTGACCCTTGAAGAACTTTAAGACTGATATTTTGGCCTTAAGGATTTCTTGCCAAAAACTTCATAGGGTTGATATATCACCTATAATTTTAAGTGATACAAATAGAAAAATGAAGACTTTTACACCTGCATTCTCCTTAAATAGCTTTTATAATTTTGGGCTGTTTTGAAAGTGCTAAAGGGTTAATGATAATTTTAATGTAAGTTAAATAATCAGTGGCAAATTTTTCTACAGCTATTCATTTCCCTTTAATTTTTAATTTTGGACGGTAATGGCAGCTTGCAGTCCAGCAACTAGATCAGCCCTCTCTGACTACACTAAACAATTTTATTTTTAGAGTGTAAGACCATCAGTGCTTGTACAACTTCCAACTTTGATCACTGTAAAAAAAAACACACACACACACAAAAAAAAAATTGAAGAGAATTGATTCTTATTCATCCATAAAATGGTTAGATATTTTTACAGACCTTAAATAATTTGTGGACTTTTATAAAGTGCAAGATAGAGATAAGCCAATTTGAAATATTTTTGAAGATGTTGACAATGTACCAAATGTTATGTTTACTTTCTGTATCAGATTTCGTGATGAATTATAAATATTGAGAATGGCAGAGCAGTTTAGCTAAATCACAAGAAACAGTGGGGCCTTTTTAAAATTACATGTGTATAGGTTATTGAACTAAAGATTCTCCATGGCATATATTATTTTCATAAACAGGCAGTATTGGGCTTTTTTATATAAATGGATTATTTATTAGATTGTTTTTTAGATGTATATAGGCTGTATACAATGGAGCCCATGTAATGTTAAAATTGAACTATGCTTTTTTTCATGTGGATACAAAAGGAGAATGAAACAAGCTCTTAATTTATTTTAAGGCCTAGGCTGGTTAGTAATCAATGCTGTGTGCTCATCAAAAACCAGATTCCCCTGTGGTATAACTTTCGTCCCATACTGCACTGGAACTGCAAGAAATATCACTCTTATCATCTGATGCAGGGTGCTGTAACCTTGATTTAGAAAACAAAGAACTTAAGCTGAAGGATTCATTATTATTATTAGTAAAATTAAATGTGAACTATTGATGGCTCAGGTTCCACATAAAGTACAATTCCTGTTTAAAAAAAAAAACTCAACTAGGGTAATCAATAAAGAAAATGTACATTTACAATTATATTGCAGATTTAAGATCTTCAATGAACCAAAGAGGGGAACAAAGCAAGTTGAAAGGCTTGAAAAAGAGGAAAAATGCCATGACTTTAAAGCTTTTATTACCATGTTATTAAAGGTTTACTTAAATTAATGCTCCACATGGTACATTAATAATATTGACTTATGGGAGATTTTACAATATTTACATTGATATCAACTGTTTTCTCAGCTGTAAATGCTTTTGTCAGTATGTATGAGAGAATATAGCTGTCATATTTAAAGCTTTTTTTTTTTTTAACCTATGTGGATAAGTTAGCAATAAATGGCAAGTTTCTATTATTTTGATTGGAGTGGGCATGGCAGAAAAATCAATTAAAAATGTTAAGGTACAAAAAATCGTATGAACTCTAAGAGAGAGAGAGAGTGTTAAAAAACAAAATTGAAATTGGATTTAAAAATGAGCAATGCATGGATATATTCAAATCTTTTAAAATAAAATTTTCATGCTGAAGATAACACTAAGACAATTGTTAATCTATTTTCTTCAAACAACTTTTGTAAGTCATTTGAAGAGGATCTAAAAATTCTGAATTGCTTAGAATTGTAAAGTGTAAATTTGATCATGCCACCAACAGACTGATTTTTTCTTTCTTATAATATGTAGTTTTAAAATTGTAAGAAGTATTTACATTTAATTTTTTACAAAAACAAAACTATCTAATTTTGACTTGATTCTTCCAGCAAAAAAACACACTTGCAGAGCTACTTCCAGGTCCCTCACCTCCTCCTCCACCTGTATCCACTGTAGCTTCCAATGTTGTAGCTCAGAATCCATTTGATGATCCAATGCCATCGAACTCTGTGCAAAGTAAGCCGTCTGGGCCATCTTCTATGATTTCTACCCAAGCAGGGACTATGCCTCCTACAATGCAGCATGGTGGTGGAATGAATCCACACTCCAAAGTGTACCCACCAAATCAACCAATGGTGTTCAATCCATCCAACCCCAGTGCCCCACCCATCTATCCCTGTGGGGTTTGCCATAAGGAAGTCCATGAGAATGACCAGGCTGTTTTATGTGAAAGTGGCTGCAACTTTTGGTTTCATCGTATGTGTGCTGGTCTCACTCATGATGCCTTCTCTATGCTGAAGGTTGAGGTGTATGCTGAATGGGTTTGTGACCGCTGTCTCAATACTAAAAATATCCCCCTTGTAAAGTTGAAACCTTAATATACATGTTAGCTTGTTATGTAATTGTTGTCATGTATGAAAATGTACAAAAGAATAAGCAAACATAATCCATAACCTTACGTCACAGTTTATTACATCCACCTTTTAACACTTTTTCAGTTGACGCAACTGTATTCAAAACAATGTTTATTTAATTTCATGCCAGAAAAAAACTTTAAGAAAATGCTTTAATAGTATCTCAGACAATGAAATCATTCTCAGCAGCAAGTGAAGCTAATTCAATGCTTTTTTTTGGGGTCATTGAAATGCTGTTAAAATATCATTTGCTTAAAAATTGTGTCAAGTGTCTGTTGATGTGAAACTTTTGGCTTGCCATTCATTTGAATAGGTTTTAAGATGTTTTATGAAATATTGAAGAAAAATATTTTTTGCAAGTACTATTCCTTCAGATTTTTAGGTTTTCTGCATAATGTGAGTTAGCAATAGCATGGACAATTTTTTTCAAAATTTGCATCGTGATAAAAGACGAAAGTGTGATCTTTGCTATATTGCTGATTATTTTCAGTGAATTTTGTCATCGATTGTAAATTGCATCATGTTTCTTATGAAATCAAATATTTTCATCTCTTGGATAACTTGAACATATTTTCTTGTGATCTTTGTTTTTATCTGCAGCATTAGCACTCTTTAAAATTGAAGTTAAGTTTTTGAAATTCTCCACATATTAAGTGATATTGTCTACCAGTGAGTTTTTTTCTGTTTTATATATTTATTAATAGTGAGGCATAAAAGCTAAAGTAGTAGAATCTAATCTTTTCACAAGAAATAGAGAGGACCCATGCTTCAAGACTGAGGACAAAAAGGGTGTGAATTTTAAAGGTATTTCCATCTTATGCTGTTTTTCCCTTCATTTACATTTAATACTAGTAATCATAGATTCAATACAAAGATTTATTATTCTGTTGTATACTGCCTTATAATGCTTTTTAGTTCATTTTAACAAAATGATATTTTGTTATGAAATTTTCAAAGCATTTATTAGCAATAAGTAATACTATAGAAATAACTTTGAAACCTTAGGAGAAGCAGAAGAAGTAGATCAACAATGGGAAGATTTCAAAGCAGCAGTAACTGAGGCAGCAG
>BLXT01005153.1:1045553-1062775 GCA_019648995.1 Plakobranchus ocellatus
GGGAAGAAGAAGAAAGGCTTTCTCAATGAATTGCAAGTTACAACATTGTAATTAATCAGAATGAAACAGGAATTCTTTCTTTATATAGAAGTTAAGTTGTGCTTTAGTGAAGTTGCAAAGCCTCATTTGTGCATACTTTACATTAAAGCCTGACTATTATTCCTGATCTGTGACCCTTTTTAACTTAATCCACTTAAAAAAAAATGGCTGTCATGATCTGATGAATGATGCGAAAGTTACTACATTTTGTGTAGAAATAGGAATTCACCAAAAGACATTTGTCTGTAATTGAGTGTATTTTACATTTCCTACAGTTCTCTTAAATGTGTAGTGAATACATAACATAAAACTGTGTACATATAATATGACTGATTTACACTAGCAGATCTCATTTTACTTTGAAAGT
Source organism: Plakobranchus ocellatus (assembly GCA_019648995.1). NCBI lineage: Eukaryota > Metazoa > Mollusca > Gastropoda > Plakobranchidae > Plakobranchus > Plakobranchus ocellatus. The sequence goes on from BLXT01005153.1 coordinate 1,045,960, forward strand.
GTGTTAAAAAAAGTATTTTCTTTTTCCATTCAAATCATAATGATGAGTTAAAAAAAAAAGTCATTGTATGTGTGTGTGTGTCTTTCTCTCTCTCAGTCGCTCTTATAATTGAGTTAAAATAAAAACCATTAACTGCAGGAGTGAAAATTACTCACTTTCCTACAGACATGTATAGACTTTCTATGCATAGGGCTTTGGGAATGTTTACTTCTATATATTTTTTATTTTGAGTTGATCTCAGTGACACAGACGTGGTGCTCATTTTGTGAGACTGCTACACACAAAAATATAATATATATACTCATAACACTAGTAGTCCCTCAAAATGACTGAAATTGTAAATGTACATGATTGAAGTAAAAATTTTAAACGAGAGAGAAAGAAGATTCAGGCTGAAAATAATACTGCCATGCACAACTGAAGTGCGATGCTAGGTCGGAAGTGGTGATCCAATAGGTCCACACAAATGTGTAAAAAAAATGGCGCTGAGCAGGCGTGACAAACTTTTTGTGTGTTTGCTATGGAGAAGAAGACAGAATACAGTGTTGTCAGATAATTGGAGTGCATCCTATAAATAGATCAAGAAGACAACATGGAGCATACTACTACCTGAAATCTAACTTGCTGAAACACAAAGAGAAATTTGTGGATGATGTATGAATGACACCTGATAAGTATAAAGCTTTGTTAGATTTGTGTGCTGCAGATTTGGAAAAGGAGTACACAATTTTCAGATAACCAATTTCAGCTGATGAGTGTTTGCTGTTAGCATTGAGATAAGTTCTACTTTTTTTTATTTTTGTTTGCTTTTGCGTAGACAGACGAGCCTGTGGTGAAATATACAGCTCAGTGGTCAGCCCCCCCTTTTTTTTATCTTCACAGCATGCCGAAACACTTCCAAAGCAGGGCGAGCCTGTCCACATGTGAAAAAGTGTAGCACACAGGCTCTTGTCATCACAAATCCTCACGTCTAGTCCTGTCAGGGAAATCACCGATAGAAAGCACATCTTTTTTCATAGTGCACTTCAGTTATACATGGCGTATAGTTTCAGCCTTATTTCTCTATGTGCAGAAGTTTTTTTTCAAAACACGTGTTTCAGACTTTCTGCACATAAAATATATCGATTTCACTTATTAAATTCAAGATTTGTATTTGAATTTAAACCATTCATAATAACTGCAACTCCACTCTATACATGACTGATTTTTCATAAGATATCAATTATTGTTTGAAAAGTTAAAAACAGATCTGTGTAACAATGATAATGATATGTTTTGCCAGTCCAATTATGTATTTCAAAGCGCTAAAATTAAAATTTTTTGTTTGCCTGGCGATAACTTGGCCCCTTAAATTTTTTTAATCTTTGTGTTTGTTTTTGTCATGTATATGAAATATTTTTTTTATTTGTATGTTTCTAAAGTTAATACATGTATTATACTTGTGATTGTGTGCAATCCAGCATGTTATTAGCTTGTATTGGAACCAGTCCTAATAAGTTAGATGTAGCAACTACATACATGTGTAATTGAGAAAATATTAAATTTAATCTCTCATGCTCTTTGATGCTTCATGAGTAGATCTACTAAGTTAACCTTATCTAGTTTTCCACAAATAAAGAGCCTCGTGAAAAGAATGAATAACAGGCAGTTAATTCATTCAATGCCCAACAATTATTTTCAAATATTGCATAATACCCAGATAGAAAATAATACATATGTATTGTCTAAAGGTCTCCTAATTAATCAGATGATATAATTAACAAAACCAGAAATTGGCAATACAAATTGGAGAAAAGCACACTTCAGTTTGCAAATATGTATGGATTAAAAATGTATGTAATTGTAATAAAATTTTCTATTAAACTCTTTAAAAATGAAATCACTAGACATGGAAGACACTTTATATAAATAGCAGATTTATTTTTTTTTTCTTCATAACATCATCAGTGAACAATCCCCCAGTCACATCTTCATTTTTTAAATTATGCCCATAAAGACTACTTAACTTAATTGATAATTGTTACATTGTCAAAATAATTGTGTTGAAATCAACAGAGCAAGAATGTTTATATTTTTTTAAAAATAAAAATTGGAATATCAACCAAAAAAAAGAAATCCAATAACGAAAAAAAAACCACACACACACACAAAGCCAAAAACAAACAAACAATGAATGAAAAATCCTTAAATTAATGACAGGCAATTATGGCTATTTTACGATGAGCAGAATTATTTGGAATGATAACTCTGATGTGTGGGCCTATACTATATAGCTGTTGGGCCCACAGTTACAGTACTAACACAACAGGGAAGAGAACTGGTTTCTGAAATCTATAAAACATGCTCTGAAACAGGCTTCTTAAATTTTAAATTAGAAGGTATTAAAAAGCCATGGCAAGAAGGAAAAGAGTAGTATGAGTATGAGACATCTTGTTGAACTAAAGCTACAAAAAGGCTGCAATAAGAGGAAGACAAGCACTTATATGACAGTAGACACAGGATACAAGTTGTGATGCAATAGGCTTGCTGAAAACTACAATTCTACAAGAACAAAATATAGCAAGTAATATTCAATTTAAAGGTTAAAAAATTGTAACTAAAATGCTTGATAAATGATGTAACAGAGATTTAAAAAAATGAAAGGTATACATCAGATTGAATTGAAAGCGGCAATATAGTGATAAGTGAGGTGAAATCCACACATTTTACAGTCCAGATTCATCAAATTTTCTTGTAATCATTTGTGAATTCCAAAATAAATTTCCTCCAATATTTGTATAAGTCTAGTTCACTTGTGATTTAGATATGGTTTAGTCTTTTGTATAGCCAGTCCACAACAAGGTAACCTCAGGCTATTAAGCCAGCTGTCAGGCTAAGTTGTTGAAAGGGGGGCTTGAGATTCAGATACAGTGAACACTTCATACAGTGAGTCTGCTTAAAATTATTTTCATTCAAGTTCAATTTTTGTTTGGAATCACCACTTCTGAGGATATTGTAAGAGACTATCATTGCTTGATTTTTTAAAAAGTAAGTCAGTTGTAACTATCTAGTGCAGCATAATTATGGTTTCTCTTCAGTATTTTCAAAATACTTTTGTCCTTACTTTTTCGATATAAGCTGACCTTATGACTGGAAGGGGTAAACACAAGTGTTAGGGTCCTTTGATTTTCAAAATCCTACGTATCTTATATACCTAGTTCTAGAAAAGGATGTACCTCTAGATACAAAAAAATGATACCTTCTCAATAAGTAGGTTGTTCTGGTCAACAAGGTAACTTTAAAAAAGCTGTACTTAATTCACAAACTTCAAGATTTAATAGATAATAGACACCCCCCCCCCCACACACACACACACACACAAACCTTGACAAAATTTCACATATGATGACAGTAATTCTAGCATAACAATTTTCCTTTTGCTTATATCCAAACACAGTATCTATCATTGTGAAAACTGTAAACTTTGAAAGCAGCTTTGCATGGATATAGACTTAACATTTTTATTACATTTACATGTACTTATTCTAGAGATATTATTTATGCATGTACTTTATTCATGCACATACTTTGCTTTATCCAGGTATCCAAATAAACAAGAAAAAAGAGTATAGCCTAGTCAAACAAAATGTTTATGTTATCTATAAACACAAGTATCCTAGTATACCTGAAAAAAGATCAATTAAAATTTTATATTTTGTATGAAAATCTAAGATATAAATCTTTTTTTTTTTGTCTAGCTTTAAGATACAATGACACTTTTGCAAAGATTCTTGCACTCCATTCCTTTTGCATTCAAAATTATCAAACTTTGCTTTATTAAATTAACTGCAGTTATTACTTTTACATGTAATATAATAAATTTAGCCTTAAATTTTGGAACATCTCAGGCCTGATTTAAAAGCAAAAGTTGATTCAATTTCATAAAGGAATAATTAAAAGGTATTGTCAAGTTTTGATAATGACCCTGAAATCATCTATTTAACCATACTTTGATTAAATGGAAAATACACCTGCTCTTAAATAATGTTATGGCATCATCGAGCAATCCTGTGTTTGATTATTCTTTTTATATTAAATTTTACCAACGTTAAGCCCCACGGATTCAAAGTGCTTGGGAAAGAAATTTTGAATAATTTATTAACTATATTTAATCACAGAGGAAAAAGCAAGCTGCAAAAAAGAAAAAAAACCACGCAAAATGAAAACATCTCACAATAGCGAAAGGGAATTCAACCAATCATTTCTTATCAATCATCACATAAAAGCTTTATTTCAACTATTTCATGATGGGGTCTTGTATTTTTTAAAGAAAAGCCCTACAATTTTCTTACTCCACGGTTAAATAAAAACTTATTATTTTAACGGTACTTTCCTGAATAAACAATTTACACCTTAAATAAAAAAAAATCCCATTCATAATAAACAATTACTTAATTTTACAACATAATACTGTCTTCCCCTCTTAATACTCTGTTCAAGTCTAGAAGCAAAAAAATTTCTTGTCAATTTGACATATAATTATTATAATTTACATGATAGTGAAAGTCACACCTGTAACATAAAAATACATATGCTTTTAATTGCATCACTTCCCAAATTTTCAGTTTAATTGTCATTCTCTTACTAGCTAAGACTCTCTGTCTTAGTCAATTAGTAGAGCCTGATATATTGAATGTCCAGCTAGATACATATATATAATTAATATCTCATCTCCTGACAGCTAATGGAGATAAACTGAATACTCCATAAATTTACACAAGCAGTTTGCATTGAGTGATAATGATTATATAAAAATCATTACTTTATAAAAATATATTTTGAAATTTGAATCAGCAGTGCAATTGATTTAATATGAATGTTGATCTTATGGCAGATGAAGCAAAATAACATTAAAAGACAAAGTAAAACATAAAATATACTTTCAGTATTCACATGTACTTATGTAATGAATGTTGAGCACTTCTCTCAAATAATGGGCCCCGTAATAATGAAGAAGACAAAATTGAGTTTTTGTTGGATGAATTGAAGCACTTGTAAAAAGCAAAAACACTAATTAAAAATACAACTTTAAAATTGTCAGAAAACTATCAATGCAACATAGTCACTTTGTATTTTTCAAAAAGCTGAAGACATAAAAATTGAAAGCAAGAAAAAAGTCTTCAAATTATAAAATACATAATGTTTTTGAAAACTACTAACTACACCAGAAATTCAGATTACATGTACAGTCAATACTGGTTAAGTCGATCTCCACGGGACAAAATAAGATAGACTAACATAAAAATTGAGCTATGTAATTATCATGTGACATCCCTCATTAAAACAATTTAACATTTTTAGTAAATGATTTAACACTGAGAAGATGGGGTGTAGGGGATGTTCTCATTGCAAAGTGTGCATTTTATGTGTGTGTGTATGTATGTGTGGTGGGCAGAGATGGCATGGGATTTATAGTAACTACTATCTATGACCGAGACTAGTGTAAGTGTTCACTAATTACTGCTTCCACCTCCCATAAACTTAGAATAGGCTGACCCGCTGGATGATGCTGATGTAATAGGTTTGAATAGATCTAAACCTACTTCTCAACTAAACTGATGAGCAGCACCACCTCTTCTGCCCCCAACACATACACATATGCTCTTCACAGTGGTCTCATCTTATGACTACGATAGAGCCCTAGTCACCCTCAAACAGGGATAAAATGTAAAGAAAAAGGAGAGCATTACCCAGAAGCACATAGGTTAGTAATAAGTGAGAGGAGGAACGATTTTTCTATACATTAGGGTATGGAAAAATAATCTTTTATGGTGCACAGCCAGACCATAAAAGATCAACTTTAGATTGAGGGATATTAAATGGATTTTACAGGGGAGGTTCGTTTCTAGGCAAAATGATTGACTTGAATGAAATTCCACTCAAATGGCATCAACTTAAACACTATCGACTGTATGTCAGTGATACAGAGATTGTTTCATCTGCACTTATTATTTTTTTTTTTTTTATACAGAAGCTAATTTTCTTCAATCATAGAATGCATGAAGTAGGTTTGTTTTTCTTATTTCTTTTAAACATGCCTTGAGAGGTAGTTTATGCTAATTGTTATTTTAATAAATAAAAATATGATAGCTGCTTTTCTTTCTTAAGCGGTTGAAAACTCAAATTTTGTCTTCATTTGAAAAAATGAAAAGAAACAAAATCAACTTCTGTGCAGGCCTAATTTTCCACCGAAGGGAAACTTAAGAAAACATAATGAATATGATTTTTATTGAACTCATTTGGAGCCTGTCACTAACAGGATTTTTTTCCCCCAAATTCTAAAATTGCTACTGCATCATTATGAACTTAAGGAAAATTCCAAATTTTCTTTCTAAACTACACTTTCATATAAAACTTAGTGAAAAAATAACTCTTCAAAAAATTGAAGCTATAACAGCTAATGAAAAATTTAGGTGTCACTATAGGCACATCTATCTAAATTTGTCACTAGTTTTAACAAATCCATTTCATAAAAGACACAATTTTTTAAAAAAACATTAGCTTGCCTCATTATCTTTTTCTCTTTATTTAAATCCAAATGCAATTTTTTTCACACTCAAACTGCTGGATTTTCAATACAAAAATCTGGATGCTCAGTACCTTATTCAAAATCCAAATTAACTTTTGAGGAAAAAAACAATCTAAAACATTTCAAATTAACAGGAATCTTGGAATGGTATTAGTTGTCATAAAAAAGGTGTGCCAAACCTTAAAACTTGTTGCTGCTTAGAATATTGAACTTTAACATGGCTTGTCAAAAAATATATTCGCTTGTAATGCTCGTCTCCACTTCAACCAATCAGCTATAGACAAAGGCATGGTTTTCCCTCATCTCTAGCTGCCTCAGGCGTAGACTGTTTGAGGCACCACGAACGCGTTGGGATTTGGTGGACTTGTGGCTGTTATCACTGGTTGCAATCTGTTGTTATTTGAAAATATACGATTAAATTACAGCCATTAAAAATGCTTCATTACAAATTCAAACAGGTTTCATTTTCTTCAGTATTTTAGCAAATGAGCAGGCCCATACAATAAAATTGTAGACATCACAAAAAAATCTAGTTCAGAAATGACGATATGTTTCATTGCCATTATAATTTTAATAGGGCCAAAATTTTTCTATTAAAGTTTATCCCAAATTAAAAACACAAATCACCTGGATATCTCCCTTTTCTCTTTTTTTTTGTCTTTCTGGAACAAACACTTATAGGACAGAGCTAATATCTTGTGAAAATATTGTTGTACGTTAACACAACCTGGGAACTTTCAGATTAGTAATGCTTGTAGTTTTTCACATGCTGAATCCAGTGCAATTTTAAAATCAGAACCGTGCAATAAGTTCTTCTCCACTGGTACAAATGAACAATATTACAAGAAGGTTGTCGTAAGGACTGTATATTATAATGGCTGCGTTTGTGTCCCTCTCTAAATTACCCATATTTTTTTCTCTGACATCCCTAACCTAGAGCAGGCCTTTTGCTTTTTCACTTGCTGTTTAAAAAAAAAATTGTGAAATTTTACTCTTGTGCTTGTCTTAGTGTACTACTATAAAAAAAAGTCCAAATACAAGACATACAAAAAAAAAAAATCCGGAATGATGTTGAGAGAGAGAGAGAGAGAGAGAGAGAGAGAGAGAGAGAGAGAGAGTGAGATGGAGAGAGAGAAAAATAAGGTAAGAGAGAAAAGGAGAGGAGGAGAGACAGAGAGAGAAGAGAGAGAAAGTAAGCTTTGCACTGTATGCATCTCTTCTTCTCGAGGAGATATGCATACAGTGAAAAGCATGGTATTTTAAATCTTAAATGATGCAGAGCATATAAATTCAATATTATGAATCTGGCCGAAAGACATTGGATAAAAAGTTCCTTGTTCCTCAGGATATGTGGTGCAGGGAAAGGAACAAAGAAAAAAGACAAATAAATATATGAAATATAATAAAACAATAAGATGACCTTGAAATTACAGTCAAACAAAAGAAAACATTTGATGATGTTTCTTTGCTTTGTTGTTATTTAATACTTCAGGTCCCACTTTACTTACATGAATGACGTGTTAAGTCTGATATAGTGATAAAGTTGATTTTCAAAGTATTTCATAGGAAAAAGGTGATATTAGGTATTAAACAGCATGAAAATGAGGTATAGTTTACGAATCTGAAGTCTGAGTTTTTTATTTTGAGACCTTAAGAATGTGGAGCCTGAAGCAGTTAAAATCTGCTCCCACAACTATCGATTTTTGTTGTTGTACAGATTGTTTGTTGTTATGGAAATTGTTATAGGTTACAAAAAAAGGGGGTGGTTGACCTGGAAAGAACTGATCAGAACCATGCGGTCCATACTTGATTCAATCTCTTCTAAAATATTGTGTCAACAAAGATTGTTCCGCAGTGTTACTCTGTCTATGAATTATTTTTTATTACCTCCCTGGTATTTACCCAAACTTATGCTATCACAACTAATTAGGCGATTTATTCTTAAATACTTTTTGTCCCCACACATATTAAGATTATCAATCAAACAAACAATGAAAAACAGAGCCATTGAAAATCTATTAATACTTCAATTAATAGTCATTTGACTCAGAAAGTAAAGAGTTATTCTACCTCCAGGAAAAAAAAAAGTGCGAGGGCTATGGCCGGAAAAAAAGTAGCTAAGCTGCTGTATTCATTGCTCTTGTGATCAATTAAAAGTAGCAGTAACAGCAGTAACAGATCAATAATAGTATCAGCAGTAGTACAGTAGTAGTTATAGTAGTCACAGTACATGAAGAAGTAATAGTAGTAGCAGTAGTTCAGTGGTAGGGTTTACGACATGTTATTTTTTGTGTGAAAGTATAGGGGCCACACTGCGCCATTCATTCTTCAGTCTCCCAGTCTGCTATGGGCTAAATAATAATAATGATAATAATGCATTTACATAACTTTTCAATGAAACACTTGTTTAGAGTTAGCTTAATTCTTTTCTAGGATTTCTAAAACATACACAAAATTGCATTACTGTAGAGATAGTAGAAAAAACCAACAACCAAAAACAACAAAACCAAACCAAAAAAAAATCCCCCCCCCCAAGAAAAACCCACCAAAAAGAGATGTGTACTTCTTGAAACTGTGATTTCCAATGGCTGACATAAATTTGAATTTAAAGTAACCCTCTGTAAATTCGGAAAAAATACCAAATTGCCAAAAGGGAAGAAAATTTTGAACAAAAATATTTACTTTACATTTAAAGCACATGATATACCCTTAATGTTTAATATTGTATGCTTTTACACACCTGTTGAGGGGGAGGTAACTTGTTGAAGCCTGTAATACTGGGTGAGATAACATCAGGACGCAAGGCAACTGGCGCTGGTGCTGATACCACAGATAGGCCCTGACCTACTTGTTGGGGCACAATACGTGCCAGTTCTGCTGCATTACACCATAAAAAGTATCATGATAATGTAAAACTAATAATCATTTATGTGCCTGAAGGATGTACACATCTTTAAACGTACATTGAAAAACAGGTACATTTCAATACACTTGCACGCTGGCTTGTAAGAGTAATTAAAAATACACAAGTCTGTATTATGAATATTCTGTTTCATCAGTCCAGGAGATATTAAAGGTTTATCTGTGTAAGTTTAGGCATGAATTACTGAATAGATAGACAACTTCTATAATGTTACTTTCTACTTTTGCCAATAGTAAATGGGCAGACTCAACACTTTTTTTTAAATTATGAGGGTGCCAAAAGATGGGTCTTGTTTTCAGATGCCTCAAACCATGCAGAAAGTTGACCTCATACTACCACTTATCATGATGCTTCTAAATTCAAAAATCGATTTATGGATATCAAACTTCTGAAGAGTAAACTCATGAGTGACTTTTAATATGTGAAATTGAAATGGATTCAAAATTCTATGATGTAATTATAGATGCCAGTAGCACCATATTGACAAAAGAAAACTAGACTCTACTTAGAGCTGTGTTCTTTTTCAACTAAAATATAAAAAAAAACGTGTTTTTATGAAAATCATTATATACTTACATTTTATTAACAGCAGAATTGGAAACTGCAGGTAATTTATGTTCATCTAAAAAAAAAAAAATCTGAAATTCTGACTCTGTCACTTCCACCCTCACAAGGTACAAATTGCATCAATTTAAAATGCATGTATTGTGCTTCATATTCACGTAAGCTTTGAAAACACAGCCACATGAACACTATGTCAACCCCAGTTTCACACTGGCAGAAAACTTACCATCACAAGTTTAGCATACTTGTTAATGCAGACATTTTTACATGAAATCTCGCATGTTCATGACGAAAATAACGTTTAAAATAAAATGAAAGGAATAATTACCCTGGTCTCTCTGTTTTGCGCTGATGGCCCTTGTACGCGAGCTTGGCGTGGATGAGCTATCTGTCCTAAACTCCTGTTGCTGATGTTGTTGTTGCTGCAGGCTGCTTTGGTAGCCTTGATAACCAGCTTTGGCCAACAGGCGCGAGCGTTCGGCTTCTGTGTCCAGCAGACTAGACATTGTCCGATACTCCACCTCCTGGACTGTATTTGCAGCTGGGCCAGTGCGAGCCACAGATCCCAAGGGTTTGCGGGCAAGTTTGGAACGCTTCATGGAAACAATGAAAATAATAAATTTGTGTAAGATGCAAGGGGAAGATATTTTTCACAGATAATATGCACAAAAGGCACAAGCACTTTTGGATATTTGATGTAGGCCTCAACATAATGGCCCTGTTTTACACAATATCAAGGTCACCTGTCACCTGGTGCCAAAATATGGCTCATTGTACAAAACACTGCTCTTTAGCGATCCAGTTTTACTTTTTTTTTAGATGTTAAAGGGAGGTAAAATATGCATAGCATGAGTTACACAACTTTGACATGCAAAAAGAGAATCAATAATTCATACCCCAACAGAGGTTTTTGTAAGAAATAAAATTGGAAAGGAAAGATTGCAAATCTGAGAAAAACCTAAGCTACTCCACAAGTTCATTTGAGGTTATTAAAATACTTGAGACCAAAAAAATTAACAACTCAATTGTCGAGGGTGAATTCATTGAAAAAAATCGAGATATCAAATCTAATAGGACAAAGACACATAACTACTTAACATGCATAAGCAGACAACTTTGTATCTCAAAATTATTATTTTTTTAAATGCCGCTTTTTTCCTATGTGACTATATTTATATTATTGAAAGAAAGGTTCACATTAAATGAAAAATGTATCATAACATAATATTGTGGTAATTAAAAATAGTCTAGCTGCTGTTAAGCCTCTTCTCGTTCAAAAGAAAAATACCCTGATTAGGAGAACATCCAACTCAAAATCATATTTTTTGTGCTTACTGTAATCCATCACTGCATTAACAATACCCATTTCTTTTTTGAGGGGGACGAAGTCAGCTTTAATATGAATCTAGATACAAGTGGCTATCCAACAGTCCCACCAAGAGTCAAGGATTTCCACTGTTACATCCATTTTCTTTTCACTTGAATTTGAAACTTCACAATAATTGGTGTGATATATCCAGGATTTGACCTTTCAACCGATTTGTTTACCCATCGTAGATAGATCTGATTTTTTTTTCAAAAGATGATTTACAGAACTAGATTGCAGTAGTAAAAGCAGGTGGATATTTTTTTTTGACCAGACATTATAATTTGTGAATCGATACCTACATGCTGTAAGATGTGCTACACTTTGGCCATCTCTGATTCTCGCCATAAGACTTACAAAACTGCTTGCAAACAAATTTTCTCCCTCACTCAAGGTGTGCCTACTACATGTATTTTCTTGCCTTACGGGTACGTTGTTTTTAATTCACGACTGAGGGTTGTTTGGAAAGAAAGATTCCCAGCCATATATCCCTGATTTTTTTTCAAGATGATATGGCCAATACCTGAATAACCCTTACTCAGGAGAGCAGGTGACCAAAGCCTTGGTTGCTAGGTTTTGTGAGACTGAATTAGTTCACAGATCCAATAAATAAAAAAAAAGGACTTATCTTAATAAATCTCTTTAATCTCTGTTCTGCACATGCAGCAGATAAGCCTAGGCACGCCACGTAGCTATTGCATTTCAAGAAGATGGCTGATTAACCTCTCTAATACATTAAATTGATTGATGATATTTGGGTACATGCATTGTGGAGCTTACCTGGTAGGCCGGCACGGTCCGTTCGTTGAGATTCGCCAGGGAAGCTCCTCGATTCTGCCATCTCTGCGCGTAGCTTGGCTGAAGTATGGAAGAGGCTGCATGCTTAGCCAGAATACGGAAAGAGGTCGAGGAGGGAGAAATAGCAGAAGCGGAAGAGATAGACGAGGTAGAGAGAGATTGGTGTAATGAGATATCTTTATTAGATAATGATGGTTGATTTGCATTTGGACTGATTTGTGAATTCGCGGAGAAGGCACGAGAGTGACAGTTGGAGACAGGATTCGAGACCGAGAAAGTAGAGGGGCTGGATGCTCGCCTTAAGGAAAGGCGGGCTTTAGCAGACAATGGAGGATTGAACACCCGCCGTCTGCTTGTATTACTGGAGAGATTTGGAGAGGAGGCTACATCTAAGTGCATAAGGGTGCTCTTGCTAAATACGGTTGTTACATGAGATGCATGAGAAAACGAGCCTTGGCAAGACGTGTCAGATGAACTCATGTTAGCGGTGCTCGCTGAAAAGGCTGAAGTTATGCCTGAAGCGATAGAAGTACATGTATTAGTAACTATCGTGGAGATATTATGTAGTGCACCTTTACCCATAATATTAGCACTAGTTTGGTTTGCAGTACAATATGGGGCTAGTAAATTAGAAGCGCTAATAGTGCTATGCGAATTCGTGAGTTGTAGGCGGAAAGGACAAGGGGCATTAAGCATGGTGGTGCTTGTATCAGCACCAGGGAGACCAGCTGCAGAGGCATCCGAGTGCTCCCCAGCTGCGGCTGCAAGTGCAGGGCTGTAGTTAGAAGACTGAAGCGTGCAGGCCGAATTTCGTGAGGCGTGCAGTGACTCGGCCGCCTGAAACACACAGAGCACACGTTGGTCGGTGCGTAAGACAATGAAGAAGGCTGCCGCTGTCATGAGACTTGAACAAGCGTTTTGATTATACTTGCAAGGCTAAAAAATTATCAATCTTCGTCCAAATTTGTTGAGGCTGAGCTAATGTTACAATGTTAGTAAAAATTCTGTCCCATATTATGAGTTAGGTGATTAAGATAATACTTGTGATTTTGATGAGTGAAAGCACTGCCTTGTTATCTTCCAAAAGCTAAAAAAAAAATTTTCATAGGCCAACTAGTTAGTTGTAAATATATTACATAACAGAGCTTTGTCAATCCCTTTATAACACGCCGTTGATGACATCTTTATATCACAGATAGCATTTCAAAATAATTGTGAAAAAGAATTACATAATGCTTGATACATGATTGTTTGTAAAACATCAATATCCAAGAAATATTGCTTCATAAAAAATATACGGGAAATAAGAGGGGTGGTAATGGTGTATTTGATCTTGCAATACCAATACTACTAAAGAAAATGATGATGAAGTTGCACCAGCTTTAAATCCTGCTAAAGAAGACGCTAACATGATTGCAAAATGAGCCTTAAATAAAACGACTGCCTAGTTCTTACAATACTAAAAAAAGTAACCATCAACTAAAATGTTCGTCATAATAAATAAAGAAAACAAATATAAAAAAAAATAATTAAAAAAAAAACCAATAACAGCTAATGCAACAAAAAGAAGGCTGAAGCAATCGCATGAATGTTAAAAAAAAATTAAAAAAAAAAATTAGCTTGGGGCTCACGGTAGAATTGCTAACCTTCAAGTTAACCATGAAATTCAATGGAAGAAGAAAAAAAGGGCTCACAATCATAGCATAAAGAGGTAATACCATAACAACAAAATTAATAATACGAAAGAAAGAGAAATGTCCATGTTAACGAGCAAAAGTGCAAGAGTACCAGACCCAACTTCATACATGCAAACAAATTGGTTAACTTGGAATCCAACGGAAGTGGAAAAAAGGCTAAACGTAAAGTAAGCGATTATCTGGAGGAAAAAAATTAGAAGCTCTCGACAATAGGTTAAGAATTTATTGTAAATAATAATAAATAATAAATAAAAATCAGCCAACTTTGAAAACCCTCATGTTATTCAAGATAGAACCGTGGTTTTATTTGATAGATCTAATGTTTGTGGCGTTCGCACATTTTTATGTAATTTATTCCATACCAAAAATCAATTCTATAGGCCTAAAATGAATCTTTTTCCCCTACTTAGAATACTTCAACGATATTACGTAACTCCTACTTTGACTTTCTTTTACAACTTAAAAACAACTTTTTTAAAGGACGTCTGCGATTCAGGAATGGATACATTTTAGCAAAGCTTTCAAAATTTCATTATAATGGAGGCCCTACCCGATACATGTAATTGGCTGATACTTTCTCATTTCATTTAACCTTTCCATCCCCTAATATGCACAACAAACATCATATCACGTTCAACATTTCCATGTTCCGATGAGAGGCATACTGACAGGAAAACAAATATTATTATCATTATTATTTGACTCAGTAGAAATGCTTAAACCCACTGTAATTATGACAAGAGCTTGATACGCATCATGAAAAAGAGAGTGTAACATAATATCATTTAATAAACAATTTGAGACAGCAGACACAGAAAGACAAAAGAAGCATTCCTTTTTTAAATTAATCCGTCTTCAAATGATTCAAATGGCAGAAGATAAGAAAATAGCACAAGAAAAAATGGCACATACCTAGACTGTTTGGATAAAAAAAAATTGAATGTTTGAGCGTCAAAAATTTATGTCAGCCGAGATAAAAAAAAAAACAAAACAAACTGTTATGGATAAAAGATGCACGAAGAAAAAAACTCACTCGCAACTGTAAAGGCATGCCTTTCTTTTACAGTTAAAAAAAAGTGCTACGTAATTTTACAGTTTAACAAATCATCTCTGGGATAGCAACTGGACAAATGTTGGTAAATGCAGACTATAAGGTGCAAAAAAAAAAAAAAAAAAAAAAGGAAGGATAAGCTGACTCAGGTCACGTATTAGACAATTATTTAAATAAAGGCTCTATTAAGTAGCAGTAAAAACAGCACTGTTACGCAAATGAAAACATGCCATTATATTATGTGGGTATAAACAACACATTTCACATACAAGCAATAAGCATGCTTTTAACATACACAATAGGAGCAAATAAACATAGCATCTTACGCCCAACTAATCACAATATCCACTTCTACATGTATTTATAGTAATATACCAAAGTCATTAGAATTAAACCTTACATAGCTGTGCACTCTACATTCTGGAAAAAAAATCGTTATGAAATACCAAAGTCCAGTAACATGTCTAAAGTACACTGTTAGTTTTTGGTAAGTAGATTCATATCAGCAGAGTCTGCTGTCACGGAAATTAGATGAAGCTGTGACTTATACTGCAATATTTTCGCCCAGCACAAAAAACACCCTGCATTAGGCTATAAAGCTGCGGTCCACACAGTTTCACACAAGATCACATCAAGCATTTTTTTTTTGCATGGAAAATATATCGATATCAGAGCACATCTATTAAGATGAGCTCACATCAGTTGGCAAAATAGCTCCTCCGTCACCGTGTTGAAGCTGCAATTCGGTGCTGGGATCACACTTAGGACAATTTAGCGTTTCATCGACCATCTCCACTTCATCTCCACCCTGCGCGAGGCCATCCCCCGCAACGACATTCGGCATGACAGAGATTGGTTTTGCTGGAAGAAGAGTCCTACCGCACGTGCTTAGGCGTCCTGAGCCAATGGATTGAACCTGCCTACTGGCGTCTGGAAATATTCCCTGCAGTTGCTGTTGCTGCTGCTGTTTTCGGGCAGCCAAAAGACCCAAACTCATGACACCAGTTCCTGCACTGCCAACACTACCAAGAGAAACGGTAGAGAGAGCCGAAACCACTGTAGACGGGCAATGCATCCCCGCACCAGCCGCTGCGGACAAACTTCTTTTTAAGCGTATCCAGGAACTCTCTTTTGAGAGAACATGATTAGCTCCGAAGTAGCGATCCATGAGCGCTTTGTAGTAGGCTAAATCCTTGGCTTTGTTGGGCACGGGTCGCATCATTTCTAGCTCCCGCTTGGCCAACTCCAGTCGAAGAGCCATCTTAGATCGCGGAAGCTAATAAAGTGTTCGATAATAGAGCGATGGCAGTTAAAATGAGAAAAAAAAAGATCATATCCTAGGAGGAGCAGAACTAGCTCTTTCACTGACACAAACTGCAATACATTAACCTGTACACGTTAATATTATGTGTCTGTTTAAAGGCAACGTCTAAAAAGTATTTTGTTTTTTACTTAATCTTCAGAAATTATTGAAAACAATTTTAAAATAAAGATAGTAAAGATGGACACTGTAAACGCATACGTGACTAAACTAAAAATTCATATTTTGAACGTTGCAAAAAATGTTGTTGCATTTTCAAGTTACTAGTCCATGCAGACCACAACGTAAATGTACGGGCTACTAATGCATTAAGCAAAGGAAAGGGATTAAAAAGTGTTGAGAAATTTACTTAATCATCATTGGCAATGTTGGGCCGAAAAAAAAAAACAACAACAAATATTATATGATACCATCAAGCTTGACACGGTCAATTACAATAAAACCAAAAAAACCTTCCAAACACTTACACAAATCGACACAAAACATTTGAGCTTTGCATAGACCTACAACAAAAGCAAATTAAAACAA
>BLXT01005153.1:1069128-1081690 GCA_019648995.1 Plakobranchus ocellatus
TTTTTATTTTAAGCAGTCATATATTTTGCACCAGGATTTTAACAAAATAACTTTAACAGCATATTTCTGTTAAATGCATAATAGCACTTACTCATTAACTGTACGTTAAAGATATTTGAGGCCCTATTAAAAAAAAAAAAAAGGAAACTCATCGTAAGTATTAACTTTAACCTGGCGATTTTTTTTTCTGAGACTCTCTGAAAGTAACTTATCAACGTTTTCACCCTCGAGGCAATGAAAGATTTAAAAGCAGGCTTAAGTTAAACTGTTCAATGACTGTTACAGCGAAAAATCATCTGCCCTTAACTCTCAAAAAAAAGTTGGTACCGCCATTTTAAGTTATATCACTTTAAGTTGTGATCATTTTCGTCTCTTGTTGCTGCTTTTTTTCGCCAAACAACTACCAAAGTCTCATAGAAAGGTGCTACTAACCGGATGTTCGCCCTCACTATGTTTATTTGTGTATGCAGCAATTCTCTTTCAATACCTAGGTGTGAACCTGCCTGGCTATACTACCCGTGAAGCAAATCAAACGAATCAGAACAGAAAATTCGTGAAAAAAATTCTCCAACCTATAAATTTCTTTTGTATGCTATAAATAGGGTCCCATATTTTAAATTACTTTCCTTCATTTTAAGTTGCACCATTGA
This sequence comes from Plakobranchus ocellatus, assembly GCA_019648995.1. NCBI lineage: Eukaryota > Metazoa > Mollusca > Gastropoda > Plakobranchidae > Plakobranchus > Plakobranchus ocellatus. The sequence goes on from BLXT01005153.1 coordinate 1,069,779, forward strand.
AAACTGATAAATCATAACCAAATATCATAAATCAATATTGTAAGGCAATGTATGAAGTGCAAATAATACAACCTAGCATCCTAGAATGCGTGCAATAGTCTATTCAACTTAAGGTTACACGGAAATATAAATAGCATTGTTAAAAATATACTTGTACATCATATTTATCATATCGTGATACATAATGCGAATAGTTGCTAATGTGAACTGAAACACAATTATATTTGGTTATGACTATTCGGATCTGACTGTGTGCATGCAATTATAGGACTACATTCTACACTAGTATCGCAATTCACAAAAATAAAAACATTCAAAGGCCTGAGAAGGGAAACAAATGTGGATTCTCATGCAGAAAACCTGTAAATGATGAATGTATATATCAAAATAAAAGATTCACTAATGAGTATTTTGCACTAGATCCCACACTCCCAAAGATCAAACCTCAGCTACATTTATAAATACCATGCAAAACATTATACGAAAATGATCAATGATACTACACTAGCTGCAATAAAGAAAGTAAATAAGATAAAAAAGCAAAAGCATATGTAAAGATGAATAAAAAATAAGTTTGTTTCAAAGCGAGTCTTCACTTCATTTGACATTTGCAGGAGCTTCTTTAAAAAATGCTTCGTCTAATATTCTATTTTCCATAAGAATTGTTTTTTTTTCTCCAATCCTGGATAAGCAAACGATTAAAAAAAAATGTAATTTGCTTCTCCTCATCTTTTTCTATATACAGAGAGAAAACCCAACAATGTTAAAAAGTTACCAATTATGTACTTACTGTGCAACTTGACTCTAAATTGAACAGATCTTAATGATGTTAAAAGAGAACTATTAGCTCAACTAACAGCATGTTGCTATCAAATTTTAACATTTTGTCTCCAAATGTATTATTGGAAACAAAAATAAATAAAGCCTACACATAAACAAAATGATTTCAATTGGTTTTTTTAAAGTGAATATTTAGAATGTGACGGATCTGGCTTCTACATTGTTTTTCTTTTATGTAAAGACTTTGCATCTGGCGACATTTTAATATTTTCATATAAAAGCAAAAAGATACAAACACCTTAAAAAAATAATTGGTTCCTACTTTATGAACTAGTTGAAAATTACCAGAACGATTCAGATTAACTTATATAATCCTTTGCTTTAATTAGGAGAGTTAAAGCATAATTTTTAAACACCTAAATATACGCTGCACATTGACAGAAAAGTTAATAAAAGTGACAGTTGATAAATAATGCACCTAACATAACCACTAATATAATGCAAACGCAACCATGCATGACCCGAAAAATAATTATTGAAAGAAACGGCAAGGAGTATACATTACAAACCAGATCTACATATGCTATGTCTAACAGGCCAAATTCAACTCACGTAATAGGTTGAGGGAGACAAAACTGGCATAGTTTTAGAATACTGTAGAAACAATGTTATTAGTTTTAAATTTTGTTTTCAGCACAACAGGGAATGTAGATTAGCACAGAGGAGTAACTAAGCAGTTATTTGAAACATTGATGTGAAAAAATGGGAAAACTCTTTCCCCCCAAAAATCCATCAATTGTTAAAACTTGTTCCTTTCAGTGAGTCTTTAGAGGAAGATAAAAGATTTATAGAGGTTCAAGAAGGGTAAGAAAAATCATATATTGAAAAACAGCAAAAGGCATCTGGCTATTGGCTTAACCGTTATAGTTTATAGATATCAATTTTGTTTGTTGTGGTTTAAGCATATATTAGTGAAAAAGAAAATAGATCAGGGCAAATGAGATGAGAGCAATGATTTTGTGAATCTCATCTCGTGTATCTTATGAAAAAATATATAGTATTTTGTAAGGAATGAAAAAGTCAGAGAGACAAAAACAGGCAAGCTTAATGTGTAGTTTTATGATTGTCAAGAAGCTGAATGACTTACAAAAAGAGTGGGAGTAATTGCCTGTGCATTTGTCTGAAATAAATGAAGGAAAATTAGGTGGATTCAAGGATAGTGGATTAAGTCCCTTTGAAGAGAGGAATTTCACTATTACATTGTACCACAGTGCAAGATCGATTTATGAGAAAGACAAGAAAAACGAAAACCAACAAAATTACTGCATGTACATGAAAATGATGATACAGATAAAACAAGAATAATTAAAATGGCACTAGTGCTTAGGGCTTCATAAATAATTCATTCTCATTAATGACCCTTTTCTGCTAAAAGTCCCCCCCCCAAAAAAAAAAAAAAAAAAAAAAAATTTAATACGTAAATAAATAAAAATAAAAAATAAATGCAACACCTGGCTGCCAAAATTTTCTAGTTTTCTTAGTTTTGTCTGACAATCTGGCTAGAAAAAAAAAGGTTCATACGAATAGGAAAACTTGCTCAGAACACACAAAAAAACCTGACGAGCAAGATGGATGTTGTTTGATTAAAGAGACAACAGAGCTGGAATTTTTTTTTGTCTTTAACACTACAAACCCCATTAAAAAAATAAACATACGTAAATAGCTTTTGGACATGGCAGAATTAAAAATACCTGGCAGAATTAAAAATACCCGATTGTAATTTAAAATAAATTTAAATTTACTTGTATTATCTATTATAACACAGGTTATATTATATAAATATTCATATGTCACAATATTATATTCAGGTATGTGCCAAACTAAATAGGGATAGTAAGTGTGGAAACTGGTGTTAGACGTAAGACTTACTAGTGTTGGAGGGACAATCCACTGCTGAATGTAAATACGACATATAATTAAATTAATGTGTTTTCCAGAAGCAAAAAAACAATGGAAGGCACAAAAAAAACTATATATAATAATTCTCAATTTGTTTACTGTCACATGTCTTGTTTTCTCAAATATTTTTGGGGAAAAGTGTAAATTTTTTAAGTCACTAGCTTTTACTTGAATAAATTTCACTGGAATTGACTTTGAATAAAAGTTTTTGTATTAAAAGTAAGTAATACCACTAGCATACGAGTATGTGAATTATTGGAATATGAATTTTTTTTTTTTGCTTGAATATTTGCTGCCAAACAAGGACAAGAAACCTGAGATTTGCTTTTTGATTTTACTCTTGTGGCCATGTCCATTATGAAAAATCATTAAAAGTGAGTGGGTCTATAAAAATGAGGTATTTATATGCCTTTGTCAGCCATGGATATATAACGAAACCTAAGCACAAAAAGAAATTTTATATCATTTACTGATCCCTTATCAACAAAAAGCTATCATTTTCTCAATTTGAAATATTTTATGAGTGTTTCTCAAAAAAGATAAGCTAAATGGGTAACATTTTCTTTTTTTTAGCTTGATATATTTCAATTGTCTCCAACAAAAAATTATACATCTGCGAAGAATTGGAAAAGTATATTTTTTCTGACAGAGTACTGAAGTAAAAAATTCTGTTTAAGGAAAAAAAGCATGTCATGTAATATCAACTTAAAATTTTGCTGAAAATGACACTCAAAATCAAAATGCAAAAAATTAAAATACACCCAGCTTTCCTTTCTTTGTGCATGGAAATAAAGTGAAACAAAAAAGCAAAAAACAGCCTAAAAAAATTAAATTTGGCATGTCAATGATGAACACAATAAGCGTTAAAACTTTAGGAAGCTGAAGAGCATTCCTATTTGATATTCTTTGTAATTGTGACTAATTTTTTTTGGAAGCATTCAATAAGCAAAATAAAATAGAAAGAACAAATCCAAGAAAAAAAAAATGTTGAGGCCTATATAGCTTACCTCTGTGAGAAGCTGTCTTTGACTGTTGAGGTGTCGAAGGGGCAGCGTGGGGCGGTTACCTAGTCTACGCTTTCTACCTGGGCTTTCAGGCCGCACACCATCACGACGACCTTTACCCTTTAGCATCATTTCATTCTTTTCTTTCTTTCTCATAATTTCTTCTCTTTGCTGCCTATTCATGCAAAAATTGAGATAAAAGTATGAACATGATTATAATTTATCCCTTGTTTGTCTTAGATATAAGTATAAATATTTTTAATAAAAGGCAATATTAATACTTCATGATTTATTGAAGATATTCCACCGGAAATAGCAAAAGGTATTCATATGCATAAAAAAAGCAGTAAACACCAAAGAGAACCTTTGCATAAAAGTTTTAAATAACAAAACATTTTTCATATATAGCTTTTTGTTACCTAACACCCTTGTCACAGAGATATAATCATCAAAACTAAAATCTCTAACTGCCAACCTGGCCATTTCCTGCCTTGCTTTAAAGGCAGCAGTCTCTTGAAACAATGTGCCACTGCTGTGAAAAAATTTGTCATATTTTTCTGATCCAGGGAATGGATATACACGTCGGAAGTTCGCTAAGTGGGTATTTTCATATCGTTCCAGTTGCTCTATATACTGGCTTTGGGCTGCTTCCTGTTCTTCTCTGTAAGAAGTTTTCAAGATGTAAAAAATAGCAAATCTTCAGTGAGCCTTTTATTACCAGGAAGTAAGAAATAGCATTCAAATTTCATTCACAATCATCATTGCAATTATTAAAAAGAAAGCTTTGAATATCAATGGTTTTTTTTTTTAACTCTTGTTAAAATGTCTTAGATCTTTTTTTTTTTTCTTTTTACATGCATCGAAAAATTCAATGTCATTGCTTCTGAACTGAAAAGAGTTCTACATTCTTGTCATAAATCTGAAGGAAGTTTAAATAAAAATTTTAAAATTGTTAGCTTACAGCATTGAATGTCATTAAAAAACAAAACAACTACTAACTGATACTTTCATCACACAGCAAAATCAGTATATGCATATCAGTTTAATTTGAATTTACAAATATGTATCTATGTAAGCATATTATCTAGTGAAAAGAATACAATTATGATGGAGTACTCTTAATGTCTTCCAGATTTCACATATCCTAATTATTTTTGCAAGCATTAAATTTCAGATTTCACTGTTAAAATAGGATGTAACAACAAAATATAGAAACATCAAACTCACTTAGTTTCCTTCTTGCTATATTTGCCAAGCAATCTGTCTTTTATACGTCTACGTTCCTCCTCCATACACTTACGCCGGTCAACAGCGCCAAAATTTATAAGCCCCAGAGTATCCCATATCAGAGTACCTTTTATCTCTCGGTCAAGCTGAGCATCTGTGGTGAAGCTTGGTGAGTGGTTCACCTGGAGCATAGCAGTTATGAGATTTAAATAGGGTATCTTATTTTTAAATCTATATTTACCAGTTCTTGAACAAAATAGAGATATACAAGATACAGATATTAATTATGCATAAAAATAGCAGAGTAAAAAATTTATTCCAACCATTAGTTTGCCGAGTGCATTAAAATTAAATCCCAAGTAAGTTTTTTTTACTTGGGAACCTTCGTGAATGCTAGCTGAACCATTTCTCTATCTTTCATTCCAGGTTTTATTTAAAGTCGATGTCAACTTTTTGTGTTATCATTTCACAGGGAGCCTACCCTCAGACCTTGGGAATACTGTTGTTGTTGTTGTCATCGACAAAAGACGAAACGCTTCTTTCAATAACATTTTGTTTTCAAAGCAGAGATTTCTAAATTGGGTTCTTTATGCCTGAAGTGATTAACAAAGAAATGCCCAGCTATTCTGAGCCAGAAATTCCCTATAACTCAGACAATGACCAAAACTGAAAAGAGCCCCCCCCCAAAAAAAAAAAAACTCCAAAAAAAAAACAAAAACAAAAAACAGGCCAAGAAAACTTTGCCGAAAACTTCTAGGTCCAGGTCTAGGTCTAGAACAAACTACATATAAAAACATAAGAACAAAGACAAAGACATTTTTTCACGTAAATTCTTTTATTTGTAACCTCATAAACATTTCTGAAAGTAATAAGGTAAATATTCTGAGTAGAGTTTAGTATGCATGTATTTTTTACCAATTTATGCCTAATATCACCACCATATCTACAAATTGTTTGCTAGCGGTAGCTGTGCTTTTGGCCATGTAACAGGAAAATCATTAAAAATGTTTATATTGACATAAAATATTTCTAGATCTACTACTTAATGACAACTGCAATATTGTATTATGAATGGTTACTCTTTTACAAATTTTTGAAAATGGGTCAAAAAGCACAGGCAGCAATGATTGTTGAGCTTAAAATAGCCCATGCGTGACTGATTTACTAAGTCTGTGCAATATGCAAATTTTTATTTTTATTTACCATGATTAAAATTGACAACTGTAGCAACTAGCCAATAAATCATAAAAATCTTTGCATGCTTTACATTTTTCTTTTCTCATTGTTTTACCTCAAGAATTGTGGGTTTCAGCTTGCGGTCCAACAGAATGTCAATGCCAAGGATTTCAAAACAAGCGGAACCTTTAACATGGTTAGGAAAGCACGTGCGGTAGTTGTGCTTGAGCACTGAGTGAGCTGAGATCAGTGTCTTGATGATAACATCATCAATATCAGCCCAAAGTTTATCTACATCATAGCCTTTCTCTTGAAGGTAGCGATTTATGGTGCTGATCCGTCTGGATTTGATGTGAAAATTGCATTCAGGAAAGCATAAAATATTTATCTTCAATAAACCTATGAAAAAACAACCAAACAAACTAGGATGTTAAAAATGCACAAACCAGAGATCTTGTTCAAAATATTCAATAAAAAATCTCACATAAGCAGAAAACACATGGAATGATTAAGAAAAATCTCGGAGCAGTATCATGAGAATTCAGTATGTGAAAAATAAAGAAGTGCTTACAGTTTTGCATAAAATATTTTTGCAATATTTGTATTTCATATCTGATTGTACGCATTGTAAGTAAACAAAAACATTAATGAAGGATGAAAAGTATTTTTTTTCAAGTCTTAGATTTCTTGAAAGCATCTAATTTAGGATGTCTCCACAGACAAATAATTTGGTCAGATTTGATAAAAAAATAAGAGATCCATTACAAAGCGCTCTTTCATTTTATTCTTCCTAGATATTAAAACTAGATAATAAGTTCACAAGAAAAAGTTTTGTCAATAACTGGAATAAAAAATTCAACTTGTTGTTCATGATTTGCAAATTCTTAAGAGGTAGAGTGCTCTCAAAGAGACTTTATTGGAAAAAAAACAAATAAATGCTGCCCTACACCAACACAAACCTGAAAATGAAATGCAGAAAACAGCAAAGATACATTACAAAGGCCTACCTCTTGCTACCTGCTTCATCATCACGCACAAACTCAGAACTGTGCTTGTTGATGGCATAATTAGTAAGATGCATATAAACGTTATCCTGACAAAAAAAAACAAAAAAAAACCAGTGAGTTAAAATGTTATCAATGCTTCATCTTAATGAGATATATATGAAAAGACCTTAATAACCAGCAGTATCAAACTTTATATCAAATTCAATGTCTATGCTGGTGAATGCTCACCAAATCATGAACTCTTTGAGGAATCAGGGATGCAAGGATTGATGAAGTAGATTTATTTTCACAACTTGTAAAACCTAAACATTAAAATATTATTCCTTGGTACAAAATAATTAACTTGTGCCAATCATGTGCAAAAATTTATAGAATTATAAATGGAAATGAGTCAAATATTAGATATCAAACTTTTAGGAAAATCAAATTTCAGTTGATTTTCAACCTTTTAGAATGCTTTTCTCAAAAACTCAGAAAACTCATAACTTGGCTCAGAATGAACATAGCCCTGTCCAGTTTTCACCATTACACACCATAACAAAGCTCACAGAAAGAAGTTTAAATCCATTTCATTGATTTAAAAAAAAAAAAAAAAGTGGACTTCAGACTCATTGAAAATGGTCCCGAGATATAGCACTGTATCAAAATCGTCACAAAAACTAAAAAATTATGTCAAATTCTGTCGCAAAGTAAATAAGTTCACACTCAATATCCATAACTTCAGTTAATCTTATATCTGAAACAAGCTCAGCTGAAAGTACTATTGCATATGAAGGCCCTTACCAAAATCATTTCCCTTAAAGTTTTAATGTTCTTCTATTCAACTTGCATGCTATAGTAAATCATGTTTTTTTTTTTTTTTTTAAGTTGAGAAATGCTCTTATGATCTCCACTTACTGTGTTATGGTGCGTGGGCTCACTATATTTGTTAGTGGCAAATCTTCCAAGACCATCTTTAAATATAAAAATTCTTAGAGGATCACATGATGTAACTAGAGTGTAGATACGCAGATCAAACTTGAACCCATCAATCAAGAAGGGCTGAAACAGTGATAGTAATACAGAAAAAGATTAAATAGTCAGAAACATTGTAAAACCATGTATCTATCAGGAGAATGATGACAAGAGAAAGTTAAAAATTCTACAAAAAGAATATCAATCTTGTTATTTTGAGCCACATCAAAAACTTTGTGTGATTTAAAAACATGAAATATCCACAATGCCTTCCAAACATGTTGCAACAGTTTTTCATGCATTCGTTTATAATGGCAGGACTCTTTTTTTAGCAAAAGCAAATTTTTTTTCTGAAATGGAAAACTGCTAGCTAAAGAAAGTACAAAGACATTTACTATTACTTATTTAAAAAAAATTTTTTTTTAAAAAATGAAATCGAAAAAAAAAAGCTTTACATAGATTTTCTTATGTGTCTGGGTTAACAAGAACCTGTTGACGATTATTTGAAAAGCACACAGCTTACCCTTGCGACATAGACCTGACAGATCATATGCTCGTGTGGCTTGATATCTTTGGGGTTCTTTGTGACCCAAATGCCCCTGCCTTGACACCCAGACTCTGGCTTCAGAATGTATGTCTTGTTCTTTTTCTGGCGAGTGTACGCCTGGAAGTCGCCATAACTGATGATGGCACAAACATAAACAGAATGAAATCACTGAAAGAGGGGACAAAAGCTACACATTTATATGCATAAGACATTTGGATTTGAGACTGAGCCTGTTGAGGGGGGGGGGGGGGGNGGTTTGAGATCACCTTGTGGAATTAAATTTTGATTTTAAAAATTTAAGTGTTTGAAATTATAGTCTTCATAAATATGAAAATGGTTTCATCGAACATAATTCACTAGGGTCCACAAAAGCTCATTGATCTTTTTTTTTTTTTTAATTAATGATGAATGTATCACACTTCTAGAAAAATCAAGTCCCTGTTTGATACTGCATAAATGACAAACAGCACTACCTTCACACTAAACATATAAATCTTCGTTGCATTATTTCCACTACATTTATAAATGAAAAGGAACAAAATTGTCTGTTTTGAAACTCATTTATATTTTATCCAAAAAAAAAGCTTTTTTTTTTTAAAACTCCAGAAACATATCACTGTTTCCTGACCTAAACACTTTAGATCCCATACATACCCCAAACAAATTCTTATTATAAATATTTAAGAAATAATTGTCATTAGAAATGGTTGGCTTTCTCTCTCATTCTTGTAAGGAGATAAATATAAGTTAATCATGATTTCAAGACATTAAATATGTGGCAGAACTCACTCAGCAGGAAGGCACCAGGTTTTGGGAAAAACGTTGTACTCTTTTGGAAACATCTTCTGCATACGGTTCAGGTTACGTGCCAATAAATCTTTCCGGCATATTTCATTCATGCCAGGAAAATGATTAATTTTCTGAAAATTAGTATTTCTTTATGATTTACCAAATCTTAAATGCAATGAACATTAATCTGTTCTTCTACAAATTTCCTGTTAGTTATTTAAAAAGAAATGGAGTTTATCAGAAACATCAAATGAAACCTTTTGAGTGAATGAGCGTTAGAGTTTATGGAAGAACCTTTATTCTTCAATCTTCCTTTCTCTTATTGTGCAATTTTTTTAAAACAATGTACAAATATACTGAAAAAATTTTGCATTAAATAAAAAAGGAGTGCTGAGGTAACATCATAAGCTGGATAGTGACTATAAAGAGTATAAAGCCCTTATATTATTTATCTTGTATTTTAAAAAAAATTTTTATTTTTTTCCTACTGAAATTCATCAATGCTCGTATGACATCTTACATTTTATAATTCATGAAAACGAAACTTGTTAAGTTTTCAATAATGTTTTCATATATTAATTATCTACAACGTTCTACATTAGTGATCACTTAAAGTAACTTGTGCAAAATAATTATTAAAACAAAAGGCCAAAAAAAAAAAAGTCAACAATGAAAGAGCTGACAGAAAGGACAACCTAGATAGCATATTAACAGACAAACGGAAGGCCCATTAAGAGACACAGATTAAACCAGAGAGAGCACAAGTTGTAGTTTCTAACCTGGTATTTCTTCATGTCCATGACCCGTTCCAGAGCCACCGAGAAGTCTGTCCAATAGAGTGTCCAGTCTTCATCATCAGACACCTCCTTAAAGCCAAACTTACGCGAAGTTCGCCGCACTGATTAAGACAATGAAATACACAAAAAGAACTTGAAGCAGAGAACTTCACCGCAGCAAAAATTAATTCACTTTTGAAAAACACACAATAGTATGTATACCGATTTTATCCAATGGCTGCTTCCCTGTAAGACTGTTTTGTCAACAGAATGAAACGCTGTGATTTTAAACAGATGGTTACAACTGTAGTTTAACGAAATATATATATAAAATTGATACGGCTAACCCACTTTCTTTTCAGAGTTCTCACTTGACTAGTATAACATAAAGTGGTTACTTATTTTTGGCCCTTATGAAATATCATGCCACTGTCACAATCTAAAGATGAAAAAAGGAAACGAATTTACCAAAGATGGGCATTTTACAAAACAACAAGAATGTTTTAAATTTTTATTCAAGCAATTTTTCTATCATAACCTATCTTTAAAATGCAGTGCTGTTTGCAATCCAATGTTTAAAAAAAAAAAAAAAGAAGTTAATTTTATTCAGTTTTATTTCGATAAGTCGAGCTGCTGATTAAAACTTAAAATCAATTGTCTATTAAAACTCTAACATGTTTTGCACGACCGACTGCTACATATAAAATCTATTTTACTCCAAATCCAGACAAGCCAAAGTGAACCCAATAATCTCCTGACAACACTTTTCACCGAAAGTTTGTTTTTGTTTGTTTTTCTTTTGCATTAAGCCAGTCCACAATAAGGTGATCTCAGGCTTTCTGGCCCTCCGTCAGGCCAGGGCGCTGGTGGCGGGATCGATCCCTCGACAGAAGAGTCCCTGCAGATCTCCAGCGGACTCACTAGCCACTGTGCTACTGACGCCCCCTTTTCATAAAAGGCCATGGTACTCTTTACAAAACTTATCCCGGAAAATTGATATGTATTTGAAATCATTTCAGACCCTTGTAGTAACACAATGGACAACATGAATTTTACAGGGCATTCACTTACCAACATCGTATTTACAGTTTGTTAGGCAGATCGACAACCATCTGTGGAGCGAGAGATACAATTTAGAAAAACTTTAAGTATACACTAAAAACTGGATGGGAGCGCAAAATATCTTAAAATGATACATGTCACCATAGCGAAAAATGTAATATTACGTCCAATACGTTATAACATCAGGGGGTAAAAAATCAGTAAAAACTTAATTGCCTATTGAATATCACACGGAGGTAAAGAAAAACCTATAAAACAAAAACAACACAAGATACGAGGCAAAAAACTGCATCGAATATCTGACAACTGCGTTATTTACAAACACTACTTCAAGTAACCTGGCTTATTTAGTTTCTTCGGTAACGAAAAAAAAAAAAAAAGGAAAAAAAGAAATGGCAGAAAAAAAATTGTCGATACGAACAGCATGTATTCATTGGATATAATGTTTAAGGATGGAATTATGATTCAGAAAAATGTGGATGCTGTTTTGTCTCAGGTATTCGATTTGATCAAAACACCAAAAATAGTTTAAGCCAAATTATTCCTTCTTTTTAAATTGTAAATAATTTATAGTGCAATTATTAAGAACTTGCTAAATAAAAAAAAAACAAAAAAACTCTCGTGTGTCCAA
>BLXT01005153.1:1099635-1116202 GCA_019648995.1 Plakobranchus ocellatus
TATGAAAATATATTGATAAATTAAATTTAAAAAAAAAATAAAATAAATAAATACATGAGGGAATTATATATTATGAATATTCGCTAAAATAGAAGGTAACAGTAATGGAAATCGATACACTTTGGCAGATTCTTTTGTAGTGCCTTGTCTGTATCATGTTCCTCCATTCAAACCCTTTTTTCAGTTAACCTCATGAAGCTGTTGTTACTATCATTACCTATTGCCTATGACTTAAGCTGCAATAAAAGTTGTTCTGTGTCTATCTCTCTCTCTCTCTCTCTCTCTCTTTTCCCTATCTCTTTCTTTATCTTCTCCCTCTCTCTAAAGGGTACTATGATTATACTCGCGAAGATGAGGCTGTATGAGAGCTTGATAAACAATCAGTGACCTGTCACTGTTTGCGAGACTACCAATAATTGTTTATGTGTTAACTAGACACCTAGCTTTACAATCGCCATGCTCAAAAGTTCGGGGTTCCAAGGGCAACAACACCCAGCCTGCCATCGAATCCATACTCACCTGTACGAGCGGTGCCCCGCGTCCCCGAGAGCATACAAAATGAAAATCCCATACCGCAATGTAAAACTCTGTATGTGTCAGAGTCAGCATCAAATAACACCAGTTTTCTCCTAACAATTTTATCTTTTTCTTGAGAAATCGGAATGCAAAACTTGATTGATTCAAATATAGATCAGACTATTTCTGCCATATGATGCAAACTTTTAAATAAGACAAAAATTGTCATGAACCGCCAGGAAATAACTTTTTTACATTCAAAACTTATAGAAATGTTTTGGCCAAAATCCTTTACCAAAAGCAATTGTATCTGCAGGTATGAAGAGCGGCAAACTCGATATTTTATAATATGTAACCCTCTTATGTATCTCAAGGATTGCTCATGGAATGAAAACAATTGTCAATAATTATCATGCCAACAATTAGCGGTGTTAAATTAGAACGTAATGAGAAAATTAATATGATAAGGAAATAAAGTTGTTTTTACAAATGGTTTCTGATGATTTATATTGCTTACATTGCCTATTCCTATCTCTCCACGAGCAACGTACATAAAATTGTTTTTCATGCGTTTCTTTGTAAAAAAAGATTCGTATTTTTAAGACCGCGGATTCCATATCGCTAAAAGGATTGCATCAAGTGATCCCCTGGCCATGGTTTGATTTTTTTTTTTTTTGTTTTGTTTTGGCTTAGGTATCAGTTTTATGCAACATTGCAATAAAGATTTTATCGTAGCTTTTCTATGATGATATACATTTAGATTTACTGCGTTTCTATACACAACTGTTCATTGACGATGTTAATTTACAAGCTGGATCTGCTGTTACAGAATGAGATACAAACTGATTCGTATTGTCTGTTATAACACCATGACCCATAAAATTGTTGAGTTTTTTTTTTTTCATTTTACCCATTGGTAATTAATTTAGTTTTATTATTGTTCTTTGCGCATTCTGAATTGGAGGAGAAAATGTTTGCAATTATCTTTTAGAATTATCATTCAGTATGTCAGGCCCGTGTTCTATAATGATTCAATATCGTTTGGCCGAAACGTACTGTTGAAGCATTTTAGTTTAGGCATAGAGATACATGTGTGTAAAGAAAGTATAGCCTAATGGTTTCAGTCGCAGTAAGTTTTTTAACATCTAATGAGATGAAGATTCAAAGCAGCGTTTAATCAGACAGCTTTTAATTTTTCTCCTCTTTTTTTCTTACAGAAAAGAGGCGTGTTTTTCCATCATTTTTGAACTAATGCGCTTGTCTGTGATCTCATAGAAGAAAAGATCGATACACAAAGAATTCGTTGGGGTTTTCCTTTCTATAAAATATTGGATTATTCGTATGATGCGTGAATCTCTTCGAAAAGAGAAAAGAAGATCGTATGAATTAAAGAATGAAAGGTGGAAAAGGGGAGAAAGAGAAAGATAGAAAGAGGGAGAAGAGAAAGAAAGAAATAGATAAGGAAAGAGAGAGAGAGAGAGAGAGAGAGAGAGAGAGAGAGAGAGAGAGAGAGAGAGAGATGCTGAGCGCAATGTGATAAAAAACTGGTCAGAAAAACAGGCTGAAGATAGAGAGGATGAATAAAGAAATATGAGTGATAAAAATTATCTCTCTAGGTATGGATGATTTCTCTAAATTTTATATAATTTTGTGACCTACTTATCAATTCAATCCATTGAAAGATTGCATCATATCAGAACAGCCCACTATACAGAAACTTATTTCATTTGTCGCAATGAGAAGTTCAATAAGCTAATATTTTCACCAAAGATGGAGACTCCAAACCACAAAGTCCACATCACCACGAGATGTATTCTACACATGTAAACTGAAAAGGGCCCGTTATTCTTTGAAATTAAAAAGTTTTGCTGATAAAAAGAAAAAGTGGGCACATTGATGAAGCAAATGAGTCATTCAAGCCTCTATCGCGATGTCTTTACCAAGCAGAATGTTGCGAAGATTGCAAATGTTACTCTGCAAACAAAGACCTATTATCAAAGAAACCGTCAAAGGAACTACCAGCTTAGACTGTTTTTAGCCTTCACTTGAACATGCCATGCTTGTCGACGCCTAGACGTCAGGAAACAAAATTATATCGCAGTGTTTGACTCAATTCATCTCCACATTTAACTTTAAAAACATGCATTACTTTTGAAAAAGGTTTTCAAAAATGCACCTGTGAATCTGTTCGGAAGCGATTTCTTTCGAAATGCAATCTCATTGGATTGCCATAGCCATTGCTGCAGCAGACAGTTTTGGGGATCAGATTCTTTCTCACCGTCCTTATTCCCCTGGCTCAACCCCGTCAGTCTTTTTCTTGTTTCCTGATTTGAAGAGACTATCAAACAAGTACGATGGGCTGGTGAAACAGACGAAGCCTGGTTTTTAGTCAAATACAAGGATTTTTACTTTCAAAGACTTTTCAAAGATGTTACTCCATGTAGAAATCATGCAAAATTTGAGGAATAACCATATTTTCCGTACTAGGTCATTTATGTTTTAATCACCCTTGGCAAAACTAAAAGACTGCTTTTATTGTACCATGTAGCTACTGTTTTTTTCATACTAAGCTGATTATGGAGAATATTTGACTTTATAAGATACTTAAATTTGATGAACCAAAACCTTCCGAGTCCATTTCCGTCACAGCTTTTTAAAGAAATTCTGAGAGTACAGGTACATGTACTTAAAAAAATTTGAATGCAAGAGTCATCATAGCCTATGCTTTATTAGGTAGAGAATTTAACACGCCGGTATCCAATCATTAATATTAAAACCACATTCAAATTAAGTTATGCCAGTGCTTAATGTTTATCTCGTTAAGATGCAAAAACAATTTTTCAAATTCTCTCTGTTCAAGATAATTAATTACTGCTGGAATCTTTTGTATTATTCGTGTATTTTCTCGGAATGTTTTTTTGTACTTTTTTGATGGGATATTTTATTTTTAATTGTGCATATAGCCCGTCAACAAGGTGATCTCAAGCTTTCAGGCAGAGATAATGTTTTGCAGTATTTAAGCTTGTGATACGAATTAAAGAGCCGACTCTGCAACAAAACAATTTCTGCCTACCCTTTTGCCTGTTAACATAAATTACTTTGCAGGCCTAACTATTCTTTGTGTATCGGTTATGCAAGGCTGAAGGTTGAGACCCAAATACTTTTTGATGAGCGCAGTAGCTAGGTAATGCACCGTTTTTTCTTTCGCTTACCTATACTATAAAAATTTTTGTGATTTGGAATCACACATGGAGAATACAAGCATTGTTGAGGCCAAAACATGTTTCATTTAGGCTACCATCAGCGGAAACTGCGGCTGGCCGGTAACGCCGCATCTTATGGCGACACCTAAATTTTTGTTCCTCTAAGCATTTTTGTTCACTTTTTAAATAATTTCACATCATTTTTCTTTTTTTGGGAGGGGATTTTTATCGGCAATGCACCTAAAATAGGTTTTACAGTGAGGAGGTCGATATAAAACAACATCGCAGAAGGGTGAGTGAGTTTTTGTATACAGCCAGTCCACAACAAGGTGATCTCAGGCTTTCAGGCCCTCCGTCAGGCCAGGGCGCTGGTAGCGGGGCTCGAACCCGCGACAGAAGGGTCCCTGCAGATCTCAGGGCGGACTTGCAAGCTACTGCTACCGACGCCCCATCGCAGAAGAGTATGAAGTAATCTGCAGGTCAAATAAATCTCAACTCTTCTGGAAATCAGTTGAAGATGAAATTTTAAGTCGGTGCAAAATTGCCTACTTCGTGCATTTGGCTCCTGCAACAGTAAAGATGCAAAAAAAAAAAAAAGGTTTGTGTGTGTGTGCGCGTTACAATTTGCTGCTTTCTTCTCAAAGATACTGCTTTTCTGAGGAAACCATTAACCTCTGCTTGTTTCTATGACAAATTCTACTCAAGTTTTTCTTTATCAACCTTTTGTTTACTTCACCCCGATGCATGCTTTTGTTCACCTTGCTTTATACCAAACTACATTTTATTGCATTTACCTTTGTTTTTATTTTCTTTCCTTTTGTTTAGTAAAATTTGGCTTTGTGAAATTTTGTATTTGTTGTGTTTTTTTGTGGCATTTCTTTTATTTCTCCGTGAGTGTGGACTTCTTTTATTTCAAAATGTAATCATCTGGGAATACCCTGTAAAATGAGCTGTAGGTGTGAACGCCAAAGATCGTGAACGACTTGCAATGCACAGAAAAGTATTTCAAAATTTTGATGTGCAGTCGATGTTTTAGTCGCGTCCTTTCCTCAATTTTTGCTTCATTCGAATTTCATATTTAAAAACGAAGTTAATTTATACCGAGGCAAATAAAAACTAAGTGAGATCTTAGGGTTTGAATTAGGGCTGATATAAATGCCTTCTAACTCAAATTTTCTTTTTGATACATTGTACTGTTGAAAAAGTTCATTCTGCAGCCCCACTTTCCTGGCTTACACGATCACTACTTCCATCTCTAAAAGCTTTTGACTTTTGCGAAAATCTTGATGTTTTACAAAATAACCTTTAGTAAAAAGTCATCGAGAGAAAGGAGGGGGGGGGTTCTGATACGATTAAAATATCAGTTAATAATCAGAAAGTTCTGAAACTATAATAAACTTGTACAGTTTATCAAGTATCTCTTATAACCTTAGAAAAGTTAATCCTAATATATCAATCATTACTGATGCCTTTTTCGCAATAGTGAAGTTTAACAAAAATATATTGTGCTAACATAACTAAAAGCTGTTTTCATTTCTTCCAAACAAGATATTGGTTGAATTTAATTCAATAGTAAACATTAAAAAGAATAAATAGAGCTATCTTTGAGCAATACAATCGATAACAAATTACTTTTGTACATATAAAACAGTTAAAACAATATGCAGACCAATACATGAATTAATTTCTAACCCTGCACAAGACAATCAAAACTGAAAAAGAACGCGGATTAATTTGATCATGCTGTCAATGAGGAATTATGATCAACAGATACCAGACCATTAAAAGAAAAAAAAATGTAAGAGGAGGAACAAAAAGAGTACAAATCTTGTACATAAAAGCACCCTTGAACACAATGTTGCCAAATACATTCAGATTACACAACAATCCTAACAAAGTATCCAGAAACACACTAGGTCTGAATAGACAAGCATGGTTTCTTTGAGAACTACTTCCATCTATGGAAACGATTATTAACCAATTCTTAATAATGCAAAAAAGAAAAAATGGAAAAGAATATGGTTCGTTTTTTTTTTTTTTTTTGTTTTTGCATTATTAAGAACTGGTTGAAAGTAAGATTATATTTACAGAGAAGAGCTTCAATTCTGCATTACATATGAATAATGTCATTTGAGACATTCTTTTCATTAGCACTTATGAATTCCGCAAATCGAAAACGTTATTAACGCAAACTATCTTTTTCAGACAACACAACACAGTAAAACAATATTTATTTACACCCCCACCAACTGCTGTTATTGTTATTGGTGTTGAGGCTGCTGCTGCTGCTGTTGATGAGCATTTCCAATGGTTGTTTCAGCCAAACTAAACCTATCTGATTCACTAGAAACAGATAAGCGTTCGTACCTACGCCCGAGGTTAAAATTTGTAATTCTTGCCGAATTATTTGAGGCCATCGGCAGCACCACGTTTGGGTTGACATATTCGTTAGTGGCACCGTTTGTGACGAAATTATTTCCATTGCTCGTGTCGTGTAATGAAGGGTAGTAGTAGTAAGATGTATCGAAGTACATACTATTTACCGAAGCCACCATTTCTCCACCCTCAGGGGAAACGCCCGGAAAACGAGCATTGTTTAGATATGAGCGTGTCTGATGAGGAAAAACGTCAGGACCTGACACGTGACCAGTTGAGAACATCCTATTGGCAGATATATCGCCCTCTGTGAACATATGAGGAAACTGAATGCTAGGGAAGCGGTGTGCCTGGTTTGAGGTGTTGTCAAAGATGGACTCTGTTACAAAAAAAAAAAAAAATACTAAAAAATGAAAAATACGAAAAATAAACCATAGCAATATGGACATAACAGAGGTTCCTATTCTGAACACAGTGAATGATCCTTCACTTTATTTTTTGCTTTGTCTAAAACCTTTTTCAAATTTACATACATCCTCTATCTCCCCACATTTTTCAGTACGCCCCACTACCTTTTTATCTCCCAGCCTACGCCCTTAGCAACAAACATCCTATCTCTTTAACTCAGTACACGCACACATAATTATGACTGCGCGCATCACGCAATATCATTTTTAGCAGGTAAGCATAAATCTATTTTTTAACAGTCGCAATGCCTAGAAAGCTACTCAAAAAATGAAAATTTTAAATCATTTATGAAAGATAAGCATCTCTGTTTTACTCATTCAATTACTGTTTCTCTTAATTTACGTTCTTCAAAGAAATTCGAAGATAAATCTTTATCTGATTTCCCTAAATGGTTTTCAATTTCTTTCATTATTTTTTTTACGATAATTTAACAATCAATTTTAAAAATATCTACTTAGGCCAGAAAGAGTTCAATTTAGTCAGTTTGATGCCAAATCTATGTTGGCATGGAATCAGAATGCGCTTAAGGTAAGCTGGAGCCCTGAAAGTGAGATAACTGATCGTCTTTCAGTGAGAATGTTACACTGATTCAAACTTTGGTTATTGCATTTCTAACTGATTAAAAAGGCTGTAAAGTTGCGCTCTACATGCAAAACTATTTGATCACGTTTTTAAATTATCAATGGCATGACAGGGCGCAAAGTCTCTTCACATGAGAATTAAATCATTTTTCAATCATCTTCAATAGTGCCAAATTACCTTTTTTAGTTTTGAGTGGTGCAATAGCACCAGATGGAAGATATACAACAGGTGTCTGGATGTCTTTGGTTTGGGTAGCCAATATCATGTGAGGCCTTTTGGGGGTGCTGCTAATCAGGTTGGCGTTGAGAGGCAGCTCTAAAAAGGTCAAAACAAAAACTGCTGTCTAAATGAAACAATAAGAGAACCTTTTTTTAAACTACAGGTGCATCAGAGCAATATTTCACGAGTCTCGTCCAGATGGTTTCGAGACAATATTGCTACCTGTCGTGATGTAATTAAACCAATTTCCATCTGAATTATTATGTTCCAATTTTTATGATATATTTGCAAGTACCAAACTAACTTGTCTATGATATTGACAATCTTCGTTAGCCAAAAAATCATTGATTTATACCATTTAACCCTGAGCATGGCCAAGCATTTAGTACAATAAAACAGAATACTTTTTCAAGCCTGTAATAGTCTGTGCCATACAAACATCTCTTGCGTTCAGATTCAAGGAACAAATTAACAAGTTTACCTCGTTTAGGGAAGGATTTTCCCGCTGCGGTAACAATGTCATGATTCTTTGCACCACTGTCGATGGTGTTTGCATTGCTATCAGACTTCGGCCTCTGAGAGTGAGCAATGTCAGTGAAAAAGCTCGTTTCTGTTTTAGCTTGCACTGTTGGACTTTCGGGACAAGCATTCATACTCCTGTCATTCTCTTCTAATGATTTGCAAGCTTCAGATCTTGTAATCACACCAATGCTGCAATTAGCACTCTTGTCATTTTTACTGTGTTTGCTCTTGTAGCTACTGTTGCTAATGTTGGTATTGATATTATTATCATTGTTTAGGATTTGACCAGAAGTGATTGATGCAGTTGCTCGACTTTGCATGCTGAGGATCAAAATAAGGGCATTTATATTTAAAGGAAAGTGGCCCTTGCCTTGAAAGAAAAATAGCTTGCAGGAATCAGTCACAAATCAAATAGACTAATTCTGATCTTTCAACAAGATAATATCGATGTGAGTGAGCAATAGTAAAACCTAAACGAAGATACTAAGCACATTTCGTGATGAAATACATTGATTAATGTCTACACTGATAATCAAGATTTTGCAAAAGCTCTGAAAAAAAAAAAGTGAAAGAAAAATATCAAATAACCATTCCTTTCTATAATGCGACTTGCATTTAACCTGTATCAGATAAGAGTTGTTTGATTGCTCCATAGAGCCGTCTTTTTTTTTTTAGGTGATCTCAGGTCTTTTGAAACCTTATCTAGTGGCCGTCGGTGGCGCCTCAAATCTGTGGCACAAAGATTTTTTTTTTCGATTTTGTTGATTACTGCCTTATATCGTATTGAATTAGTGATAAAACACAAAAGGTCAACTCTTTTTAATTTGATGAACAATTGCTTAATTTTTAAATAGGTGAGATCAAGAAATTTTTAAGCACCCACGTTGACAATGCTAATTCACTCAAGGAGGAAATTGTTAAAGTTTATTTTCGAACTTGCTTAGAAAGGAAGCATCTTAAATTCATGAAATGATACATTTTAAACATTTTCTACATGAAGTTCCACTTGGCAAAAAACAAGTAAATGTTCTCTTGATTTACACACTACAAGAAAAAAAATCTTAAAATTCATAGAATTGAAAATGCAAAAGTGTACCTGATATGAGCGCAGCTTAGTAATAACTTCTTAGTAATGAAATTCACCTTTTCCCGGTAATGACAAAGGGTTTGCTGATAGTGTCCACCACTTTGACTTTACTCTTTCCACTGGCACCCACAGTATCAGTGTAGTGGGTATTCCGCCCATCCAAAGTAGGGAGGTCGGGACTCAGCATCTCTATGACCTGGGGGAAAACAAACAAGAAGCCGATACTTTCAAATAGGATTCACAAGTACATTTAAGAATGCCCAATACCTCTCGAACATGCAATTGGTCGCTCATTAACATAATGGTATTGAGGACACCAGAGCAATTTCTTTTTTTGAGATAATCGTCACATTATAATATGTGAACACATATCAAGAATGTAGAATGTCGAAAGACGTTCAATTTCCTCAGTTTATTTAAATGAACAAGGCAAAAGGTAGCGTACTTGTTTACTGCGGCCAGTCCAAGCCAGAACACTTATATATTTGTTTTAGATACGAAGGTAATAGCTAAAAAAAAACCGATTGGAAACCGATAAAGATTTTTCTTCTAGCTTACGCGTTTATGCAATAAATGGCTGGCTAATATCGAGGATTTACGCCCGCCAGTATCAAAAGGATGAAATAAGGACCATATAGACCGTTATTTTGTTTCTCGATTCATTCCCTCTTTATTCTGTTTTGATTTACATCAAAATGCCGTTTCCGTTTCAATAAATTTAAATTATAAAAAAATACTGCATTCTTTTTCATGCCTTAGAACTAGGCGTTCTGGCGGACAATAACCTGGACTAACACTGGGGAGATAGGCTGTAATCTACAGAAGCATATAAACAAACAAGCATGCCTTGTCTTTGGCATACAAAGGCGATTGTCTCCCACTTGGGTACATCAATAAAAAAATGGTTTTCTTTTATTTTATCTTACACCGATCATCTTGAATTTTTATTTCAGGCGGCCCGCACTGAATAACGATTACCGAAATCAAATAAGCTGCTTAATTTGATGAAAAATTATTTTCATTTAGCGACTCATACATTAATTTGAAAATCAAAGAAACGGGCGGGAAAAAAAAAGAAAGAAGGGCTTTTAAAAAGGTGTATAAAAATGACGATTTTCATACGACTTAACTCGCTATATTTGGATTAAAAAAGTAATATTCATGCTACTTTGCTGTAAGACTTCCTATGCTCTGCTTTGATCTCACAAAGAAAAAAAGGGCGCAGCATACCAAAACAAATGGGAAAAAGGCTAAGAAAATGAATCGATGTAGCATTTTTAAGAGATAAGCCATGTTGCCTACATTAATGTCAGATAGTTCACAATATAGAAAAAGAAATTTACCCTGGTTTGAAATTCAGGAGGTAAAGATGCATTTACAATTTTGAGATAGTCCACTGTCATCTCTAGAATTGATGCCATATCAGTCTTCCGACCTCGTACATAAGGCAGCAGTTTTCGGAGTTGATCACAGCTATCTTTGATTCGCACCCTACAGGTTAATCATCCGATTAACAAAAAGGTATAAAGTATCAGTAAGGTTAAGTGGGTTGATCTTGATTCTTAACACAGATATGCAAGAAACTTGTTTTCAATGATGATATTCCGTCAAATATTTTAAAATTAGATATAAGACAAAAAAAAAATACATGCCCAACTATAACAAGGAAGTGCGAGTTCTGCAAAGTAACCTTTATTCAATGAATTTGTATTAAAACGATCCAAACTTAAATAAATCTGTTATGCTAGCATGAAATAACGTTGGCATTGAAAGCGCTGTCATGTAAAAAAAAAAAATAAAAAATGTGTTGACTAAATGCAAGAGTTTTTAGAATAGTCTTCAAATATCTCAAAGAAAGCATCTTCTGCTCCCGGGGCTAACAAACCTCCTTTGTTTCTCTTTGTTTGCATGCTCAACCTTACACCACGCTGGTGAGGACGGCGATTCTGTGATTAGGGGACTGAAATATAAATATTGCAACTTTCGTTAAAAAGAGGACTTAGCAAATCTTCCCATTTATTTGTCAGACTTGGCATCAGTTTACTTATGCAATGGCCTCAAGAAATATTAGAAGTGGAACTGAGACCAAAAGAAATAAAATAGAGGAGGAGATCAGAGAAAGATGGTGAAAGACAGATAAAGAGATAAATAGATAAATATAATATATATAAATATATAGATATAGATATAGATGGATAGATAGATAGATAGATAGGTAGGTAGGTAGGTAGGTAGGTAGGTAGGTAGATAGATAGATAGAAGATAGATAGATAGATAGATAGATAGATAGATAGATAGACCGGCAGGTAGGTGGGTATACAGATAGATGAGTAAATAGGAAGGTAGATGGGTAGATAGTTTAATTGATTGACTTTTGTTTCATAACGGTTGCAAAAAAGGTGCAAGGTCCTTTTTTCATTTGGCCATAAATAATACGCAACTGATTCAATGCACAAATTTATATCAACATCAAAAGCTTAAATTTATTTTCCAAAATTATGGAGCAGAAACAAATTAAGTGAATTAAACTAAGCAATTGAACAGACAAGCCCTGGAAAAAATAGTTATTAAAGGGGATATAAAACAAAAACTAAACTTGAAGATAATACAAAACTATAAACCATTATAAATAATATTATAGAAAGGAGGAGAAACAGAGAAATAAAGAAAGGGAGAGAGAGAGAGAGAGAGAGAGAGAGAGAGAGAGAGTAAAAAAGAGAAAGAAAGGGAAAGAACACAGAGAGAGCAAGAAAGAGAGAGAGAGGGAGAAAGAGAGAGAGGGAGGGAGAGAGAGAGAAAGAGAGAGAGAGAGAGAGAGAGAGAGAAAAGAGAAAGGAATGGAAAGAACAGAGAGAGAGAGCGAGAGAGAAAGGGAGTAAAAAAGAGATAGAAAGGGAAAGAACAGAGACAAAGGGGGGGGGGGGGNNGAGAGAGAGAGAGAGAGAGAGAGAGAGAGAGAGAGAGAGAGAGAGAGAGAGAGAGTCTAAAAAGAAGCAACAAATTAGCAAAAAAATTAAGACAAATTACAGAATCATGAATGTCAATCAAATAATGACAAAGCCTTATATTCAATACATAATGAGAAAAGGGATGTGTAGGGGGCAAGAAAATATGTTTAGATTATCAAAATCACGCTAAGCTCAAATAAATTTGACATTTACAAAAGAAAAGGCAATATCGCATGTGTTTAATGTTATCAAAATTTTGTAAAAATCATTTTCATTTCCAGGGTTTGATACTCAAATTTGTAAGGGCTTCTTTTTTATGTCCGAAACCAAGTTTGCCGGCATAAAATTTGTAGCTCGATAGACGGACATTTTATAAGCACTTCAGAGAGTAAAATCCAAGTATTTCTCATCAAACACGATGAGATTTATAAAACTTTGGTACGCTGATGTATTTGGAGAATTTGATACGAGGCTCATTCCACGGTAACTGATGGGACAATCAGAGCATAGTTTGAGTGAAACAATCACAGAGATTACAAAAATCACTTTATATTATCTCTGACAAATTCAGCAGAAAGAATGATAGTGAGAGATGTCGCAAAACTATTTTTATTAAATTTGATTGCTTTAGACATTTTACGACCTCAGTTAAGTTCGGTAAATGATGGGACAGAAAGTCACTCAGATTTTATATACGTACAAATTCCAATTTCTTTGATTCGATACATCTTGTGGTAGTGTTTTTTACATAGAGTAGAAATAGTGTGCTTTTTTATAAAACAACAACAACAAAAAAAAATTACTTTTTCACATTTTTTAACCTTTCAGATAATAAACTCCTAGTAACTTATGGGGCAATAAAACGTCAAACGCTAGATTTCAATTTCTCTGCATTTTTATTTCTCTACGCCAGCTTATTTTCAATATGGCTGCCAAGTCGCATGATCACGGAAAGAAAGTAACTCTACAGAAAATGTCACTACAATCAAAATACTACAGCACGAAAAAATGTCCTTTGAATTTAACACATTTTTAAAAATGACTAAGGTAACATTTTCTGTGGAATGGCCCACCAGTCATATCAAAACACATAGCATCTGGCCAGGTTTTGGTAATGCGTTGGGTATTTATTTCCAATATAATTTTTCTCAGAACCGCTACATCTGTATTTGTTGTTCATCTTGCTATCAAGTTACCTTTTGCATAAAGCCATTGTTGCTCTGCTTTGATTTTCAATTCGCGGACTGGCTTTGAGTGCCGGTAGTGCAAGGTCCCCAAAGTCCATGCTGTTATCGGAAGGTGTCGATTGGCTAAAGAATATAACTTACAAAATCAGGTGATATTGATTTTGGTTAAGATGTGAAAGGCGAGGCATAAACAAAAAGCAATGTACGCTACTTTTGGTGAAAATGAATTCGGTGTAAAATGAAAAAAAAATGTTAATGCATAATCTTCAATCTAATTGCAATTCATAAAGCAAAACAAATTGAGTATAAGAAGCACATTATGTCAAACTATCTTTTTTTACGGGTTGATGATCTCACAGCCTTTGATAAACAAGACAAATATCAGTATTATCCGGATTTTGGTGCAAAAATAGAATGTCAGTTCAGAACAAGCAGCTTTTTATTATCATGGACCTAAGATCATATGTACAATGCCTATACAAATTTTGTGGGGCGTCAATAAAATCCACAAATAAACAGATATGTTATTCTAAATCATGCCATCTATGTGGGCATATTTTAAAACCCGAAGTTGTTTTACGGATTTACAAATGATATTTTATAACCCTATTTAAACTTGTTAAGCATGCGAAATAAAATATGCAGGAAGGCATTTTAACAACAACAATGTTCCGGAACTTTGTACATCGCAAATCAGAGCTAAAGGGAAAAAGCAGCATTAAATGTTTGGTGCGCAACTTTTGTTTTGTTGAGAATATCTTAAAGTGAAATAATAAAAATCTGAAACGGGTTTGCTTAGTAATAATAATTCACAAAGCCAAAAAAAAAAAGAAAAAAAAATTAAGTGTAAAAGTAAATTATGGTAGATTATTATTTTCTGAAAGGAGCCGCGATCTCGCTACTTTTTGCGGAGCGAGACATCTTTAGGTATATTTTGATGTAAATGGTCCATTCAAGATATCTCTGAAATATTTATACAAGGTTTGGCCATGCTGTACTGGTATACAACTACTTTTTAAAAATTCTTTTCTTAATAGTATTGTAAATGGACAGATCTATTGCGTAACATGCATTTTGGAATGTACTCTTTGTGCCCTTCATTAAGACATACTTGAGCTGGAAAGCAGAATTTAATGAGTCTAAACCTCCAAAGGCATTAATATACTGTATAGC
Source organism: Plakobranchus ocellatus (assembly GCA_019648995.1). Lineage (NCBI taxonomy): Eukaryota > Metazoa > Mollusca > Gastropoda > Plakobranchidae > Plakobranchus > Plakobranchus ocellatus. Next base: position 1,113,917 of record BLXT01005153.1, read on the forward strand.
TTTTGCTTCCTATATAATTTCAATTCTAAATCCACAGAGCTTTCCGTTTTTTTCTCCCCCTGTGATTAAATTGCATAAAAAAACATACCTTTTTATAGATTCCAGACTAAGTGATGATTCAGGAGTGTTGAGATCTCTCGAGAATGAACTGTCCGAATCTAAAACATGACAAATCAGAAAAAAAAATAGCTTAAGATTACTGGCTGCGCGTGAAAATCGAGGATAATAATAAAACGAGAAATGGCTCTAGACCTAGTGTAACAATACACAAACTTCTGTCCTAAAATTTATTCTTAACGGTTAGCGAGTAAATCTCTCTTTAAAAAAAAAAGTGGAATACTAGATGTAAAGAATGCAAATGAAAAACGAGCACTCGATAGTGATGAATGGGAATACATCATGTCAATCTGGAACTGCGGAGGCTTAAAAGCTATTTCAACTTATACCACATACCATTGCCAACTAACGTGGGTCTAATTGGACCGAGTCTTGCTCCTTGATTAAAGACTATTATATTAGGTATATAAAAGTAAAGCTTGTAGGTTGATACAACTTCAGTACACTTTTGATCTGAGAAACAAAATATTTTTGATTGCATTTTTGCCTCACTCGAGAGTAAAGGTTTAAAAAAAAATCATGTAGAATGATCTGAGCCCATTAACATCACTGACAAATTAATTTTTGATATCTCACAAGGATGTTATAGAATGTTCAATCTTTCTCATCTACACTTTATAGTAGGCCAAAAATGGTATAGAAAAAAAAATTACCGATCCAACCGACTGCTCATTAACGATTCTTTGTGTTATCAAACCTTTCCTTGCTCAGAGAAAAAGAACGCAACAACTCATGTCTAGACAATGTCTGCACACACCATAGTCCCTGCTCTTCAGCTGTTTTCAACTGATTTGCTTAGTGCAGTGCATAGGTGTCAAACAGTGAAAATCCTTTATGTAAGGTATAAAAAAGTTATTGTTTTATGTCTCTTTGAGGCTAGACTAATATGGCAACGAAAAAAAAAATGTGGCCTGGACAGTCAAAAAAATACGACTGCTCTCCTCCCNNNCCCCCCCCTCCTCCTTTCCATTCGTCTTTCCACTTCTCATTGCTTTGATACGCCCGCCCTTGGCCTTCCCAAGTAACAGGACTCGCATGTAAGCCTTTAGGCGCATTTTTAGGCTACTTCAGGCCGAAATCAGGACAGTTTAAAGAAGAGTACTAGAGAATGGCATATTTTTTCTTGGGCTTGCCAGAGCCACTCGAGTTCGTGTTTTTTTTTTTTTTTTAATCAACATCAAGGCTTTCCTAAAGCCATGGTGTAGGACGGCTTTTGATGAGAGCCCACCCTTATCTAGATGGCATGATAGAAGGTTAAACTCGAAATCTCTCGGTCCAAGGGGAAAAAGAGGGGATACATGAATGTGTGTGCATTTTTTTTTAATACGAAGAATCACTTGCGATCATCCTCAACAAAAAGCTGAAGAAAGTCATAACCAGATAAGTCGAGCATTTTGAAAAAGATACTTATCCGAGACAGGCTAACCGAATCCCCTCAACAAATCAATAACTATGGTAAAAATATCTCGAATAAGCGACTGACAAGCATAATGCAATATATAGCAAGCTAAAAGTTTTTAAAGGTAGATTACCAAAAGAAATGCGAATAGTGTATCAAATGAATTTTATGGGGCTGATACTCACCGACATTAACGAGTGCCATTTAACCATAACCAAATTGATCCTTAAAATAAATGCGGGGAGGGGGAGGGCGGTCGTATTTTTTCAGCAAGGGTGTGGGGAGGTGGGGGAGGGGCGTTTTATGTTAAACATGGTCGATACATTGTTACAGGTTTACATTTAAATATTTCAAAGAGGCTATTTTCTAAATGATATTGCTACAATTAATAATTCCACTGACCCGCAGTGTCCGCGCCCTTGTTTCTGTGTAGTTGGGAGTACTTTTGACGGATGGTTGCGACAGGCAGGGGCTCAAGAAAAACATCGTCAAAAAGGCGCAGCAGCAGATCCACTAGAAGAAATAAGCATTGATCCTTTTAATTTTTGGACAGAGCGAACAGCCTCTTCGTCATGATGTAAAAATTCATGTGGTTGTTAAAACTGACAAGAGTTTAGGCAATCACGTCTTCACTTTCTCCCCTCCTTAAACTCTTCGGCACATGCTCCTCCATGGTTTTTCGACGTCTCATGCGTTCATTCCTCCCCTATCTCTTCGCCTTTCCATCCTACCATCTTTTCTTCCTCTTCCTGTAGCCCCCCCCCCCCCCC
>BLXT01005153.1:1116208-1126859 GCA_019648995.1 Plakobranchus ocellatus
CCCTCCCTGTGGTGATGCTCCTCCTCCTCCTCCTCCTCACTCATTATCTCTGATCAACATTAGTCATTTTAGTTTGTCATTGTCGCTTCCCAATTTAGTATCTTCATTAATATTATTGCCTAAATAAAAATATTCATTCCTCCACTTCCACCAATAAAAGCAACAGTAAAGAAATGAGATGGCTCCATGACTGTCATTAAATTTCAAGCAATCATTTTTAATTTTCTGATAACCAGTGATCATGAAAATGATAGAGACGGCGATGAAGGCGGTGACTAAGATTTGGTGGTGATGATGTTAATGTTGGTGGCGATCGTGAATGGTGGTTTCAATATTCTGAAAATGGATGCTTTGCTTGAAGAAGAGACGCATGTCTTACCCAACAGGTTCTTGTTAGCAATTGCTATGATGCGAGCAGTTTTGCTTTTACCGCTTGAATACCTGTTGAGAGACAAGATACTTGCATACAGAATTAAACTTTATGAGTCTTTGTAGAAAGATAAAATTCACAAACAACTTCGCACTCTCTCTAGTCGGTATGCCTCAAATCGCATGGAGCTGTCGGATAAATTTCCGTTATATTTTATTTAGTTATTTTATCGATCAAAAAATTGTTACGTTAGATATTCTTTAATTATTTAGAGGAAAAAAAACTTTGATGTTCACAGAATCCCAATCTTACATGCGGAGATGAGAAAACGTTTGTCTTGTTGAAAATTTGTATTTCAGATGGTTTGGACCCATGAATATCACTCGACTAAAAATTTGAAATCGTTTCAAGCTTATGGCCCTTGAAAGATAATCGAGTCGGTCAGTGGTGAACTTTAATTCGATCCCACTAAAGAATGGTCTCTGCTATTTCAGGGTGAATTGTGCTATAGGTACATAAAAATTAGATCATCGAGCCTTAAAAGACTTTTTTTTTTGTTGAAATATGCCTAATTTCATATACAAGACCATTTAACACTGTTTTTTTTTCCGGAGATCTTGGAACTCATTCACCATCATAAGACGGAGGCAATTACGAATTCTAAGCAGTGGCGGTGAGAGGATTATAGCTAGGGTGTGCAGAAAAATACAACGTTTTAATGGAAAGTACATGTGAAATAGTATTTTTTTCATACCTGAATTAGGAAATGAACGAGCCTAGCTTTTAGGCTAAAAGTCTGAGATGAACCAGTGAGATATCGACGCAATTCATTACTTGCTACATCCTGATAATTCATTAAAACAGTTAGACAGAATAAACCCTTGTAAAAATGACAGTGTATAGCTTCCAAAAAGCTCTCGACATGAATTGCCAAAGCAAACGTGAAACATCGGCATAAAGTATCAAAAACTTTTAGCAAATACTAATATCCCCACTTGTTTAAGTGGCATTTAGCACAGCTGTAATTTCTTATTTAGCCCTCTTGTAATGCATTTGTCCTGATGTGTAGCCTTGCTGGTTCAAGATGTTTCCTTGATCCATGCCCACTACACTGACATCAAGCTACCTTACAGCCTGCGTGACACAATTCGCAACTTGAAGCAACCGTGCTTCCCCTTTTCCAAGAGGTGGTAGAGGGGGAGATTCCATGAAGCAAGAAAGCGTGTGTTATAAGCTAGACCCAGGTCACTCAGGTCTATATTTAACCATAAATATTTACTGGAGCCATGCGCTTCGCCCAGATTTACATTGTTGCTTAAATTAAAATCTGATGCAATTGATTAATGGTTTTCTGATCAGGAAAATAAATTTCCATGGGTGGATCTGCTCCATTTGAACCAATGATGCACATACGGGATAAGAAGTTCATTGGAAAGATTAAAGGCAAGCGCAGTAGAGTAGACAGAGGATAACTTGCATTGAAAATCTGAACTCATGAACAATTGGAAATATTAGCAACAACAGCCTTAATAGTTTTTTTTTATATTCAGGAAGCACTTAATGTATAATTATATAAGGAACAGTTTGGGTGGAGGAGTCAGATCGTCAATGTCTTTATCCCGGGGCACCTAAAAAGAAGGGTTTTTCAACTCCACTTGATATTTAAATGCATTTTGTTTAACAACATTCTCTTGGCATCATTTTCATGGTCTAGGAACCAGGGCGTCAGCATCCACTCTCCGTCAATCTTTGACATGGCTAATTGAAAAAGTATCGCGTGTTCTCGATTGTGTTAGCGAACATGTTTATATATTACAACTTGATCTATATGGAGGCATGCATACAGATCACGCAAATTTAGTGCGAACTGTACCGTTTGCGGTCAATAGACTTAACACAGTCAAGTTGTTGCCTAAATCTAGTCTACGTCTAGATCAAACTGTTCTGGATACTAATAATATAGCTCTACATCCAGCTTTCGTGCATACTGCCAAATGCTGTAGTGGTGGAAACATTAAATGCAGAAAATTTGTTGCCTATATCGGAGGTAATTTTATGGTCCGATGTCCACCTTGCAACCACAAATATTTGTAAAAGAAGAAAGTAATCCAATTTTCCTTTGAATGAACCCCTGATTCACCTGACAGATGCCACAACAGTAAGCAGCTTCTCTTTCACTGGTATGGACACCTTCACCCAAATCAGATCGAACGTCTCAATGTTACACAGCTCCACTGACTCTGCAAGGCTTGCTGTTCGTATGCTGGCTGTTTGTAGAGCCTGTGGAAAAGAAAAAAAATAGCTTCTACGCTAACATTATATTCAATAATCCAATTTACTTTAGATTGTTTAAGGATATATTACTAAAAAAAAAACTCAGCCCAATGAAAATCTTTCTTGTTCGATCGAAATTTCGCAAAATGATTTTTAATTTGCAACGGAACCTGAATTTAACAGCTTATGTAAACCTCTAACAGCGATAACGATGTGTATGTGAGTTTTTTTTTCTTTTCTCAAAGCGTTTTAAGGCTCTTTCAACATTTATCAATATAGGGCCTATCTTCTAAGTTTCATATTGAAGAGAAGGACTTCAGATTAGACCTCATCCTTACACCAGATGCTTCCATAGCTATCTTATTTCTGACTAACAATTCCAGAGAAACCAAGTTACATATCATTGCATACAAGAACCTGAAGTGAGGAAAACTCTACAGGGTCCAGCTACTTTTATAGAAGAGGTAAAGGCAGCAATAAATAAGAAAAAAGATGAAAAGCCACAAGACAAGATAAAATACCAATAGAAATAATAACAGCATTAGAAAATTGAATGATAGATCTGACAAGAAATGCAATGGCAGTGCTGCAATCCCAAAATATCTTTGTAAATCTTTATAGTTTTGCCTGAAACACCAGGGGCCATAGAATGTGAACTTTACAGAACATTCAGTGCAACGAATCAACGTACAAATAAGCCTATTGCGTGTTTTTATGCATATAATCCGCAAAACAGTTTGGCTTTGCGGCTGACAAAGGGACTAGAAACGCTATTATTCCCTTTGTCAATGCTTTCCCAAACTTGCTTCAACAAAATGAACAGCACAGAGTATATGAACACAATTTTTTAAATGACAAAGCTTAAGAGCAAAACTTTTGCACATAAACTCGGTGTTGTTCACATTTTGTTAAAATAAATATGAGTTGCTGGCTGCATTCTTTTACTATATGAATTCATTTCCTTCAACCATGTAGGATCTTCAAAGTCCTTAAACCAATTCAGAGTTTAGTCTCGTGTAAACAAATCATCTCACTGCTTTGGTGATGATGTATTTGTCATCATGCTCCACTGTGGTAGCGAAATAATAACTTAGGAAGGCAATGATGAGTTTAGCAAAAGATATTCGAAAATCATTTTGAATCGTCTTCGCCTACCTCTTGAATTGAGTTCTCTAGACGAAGATCGTCCTTTTCCTCAGTAATGAGTAGGCATCTCAGTACATCGCAAGGTCTGTCAGATTTAGTCATTGCTACTGGTGTGGTTGTTGGAGTTTTTAGCACAGGCATCTCTGTGACTGGCGTCTGTGGACTGGATGGCGGGTTAGTGTCCATCACCTGATATAGAAAAAAAAAGGAGCCAGGATTAACAAATGTCTTATGCCTACAATGCATAACTATGTTGAAACTGCCTTCTTTCTACAATCTACAAATGTTCATGCTATTTCAACAGTTTGTGTTTTCAAGCAACAAGGAACGACAGTTCATCTTTTTATTTCTTCAAGAAGCGGAGTCGTTTAATATTTAGATTCTTGTTGTCGGTAATCGTAACTCTTTTATAAACCGATATAGAATATAAACTAACTCTTTTCACAGATCAATACTCTATCACCAGTTGCCACAAGATAGAACTGATATCGAAAACCATTGGTAGCGATTCTTCGCCAGCGAAAGAGAAAGAAACAATTATCCTCATAAAAGGTTTGGCTATTAGTATGATGTATGTGTAGCAATATTAGGACGATAATTTATAATCTTTTACTTAATATAGCACATCCGAAGCAAGATTATCTCAATCTTTGAGACTTTTTTGAGGGCAGGACTCGAACCTAATGAGCTACAGAAGGGTTCGTGCAGAACATTTCTATCTAATATCAAAGCTAAATTATTATTATACGCATGTCGAGAAAGTTAAAAGAGCACTGATGATTCGACAGAACTAATGTTCATGCATTTCAGTACATTACGATATTTTCAACTTGGTCGGGAAGACTTGCATAGTTTTGGAAGGTCATTGGAGCATTAGAAGACAATGTGCTAAAGAAACTTGAAGATGAAGAGATAAAAGACTAGTAATCAACGGCGGCTCGTGGGTGTGAGCATTGGTTTTGCACACCCTCAATTGGCGGAGTCCCTGGTGGGGGTTCAGGTCCCGGTTTCTTAATCTCGATTTTTTTCTCTAGGCTCCTTTTGCCAAATGAATGCCGCAAAAAGTCATCTGTTGTGTTCATTACCACAAATTTTGCAAGTTCTGTCGGTTGATTTTGAACTCGATTGATGAGGAGACTTTCGAAACAATTTGGCCTACATTTAGAAATCATTATCTAGATCATCACAACTGGCAAACCTTAAAATGAAATGGAGATCAGCGGCTTCGATAATAATATCAAAAAGAAAAAAAATTGCATGGGAAAAAAATGTAGGCCACTAAACTCTTTTCAAAGACACCGAAATTCTGAGTCCGCACAATAGTTTCACATTGTCATCTGAGTCACAACGTCACAAGAAAAAGCTGTCAGTCCGAATTTGTAAATCTAATCCTGGATGAGGCTCTCAAGAATGTGGCCTCTTTCAGTCATGAACTTTGTAATCATGAACATGTCAGTGTAACAGCCCTCGCAGGGCACAGGGCAAGCCCGCTCATCACACCCCCAACCTCTTGTTGGGAGAAGCTAATGGAGCAAAAAGATAACCTACTCCTACTCCTTTCAAGGGTAAGTGTGAGACAAAGATCCAAGTTTGAAAATCTGATGGAAGAATAGAATGATCAAATGAAAGGAAAAATGGACAAGTCTCTTGATGACTTCAAAGAAGTGTTCCAAAAAGTGCAAACAGCAAGGAAAGCACCAAAAAAAAAACAACTCTGAAGCATACTCATTTTTATCCTCAGTGAGTCCTTGTTACTTCCCACGGCTGTATCCTCGAGGGATATTCTGTTGTTTTTAACCTAGATGTACTCCCGGCAATAACAAGGGTAAACCTCAGCTATAATTTCCCAATCAAAGTCTTGTTTCAAGCTTTACAAGAAAAGATTGAGGCCAAAAGCAATAGAGGTAGACAGAGAATAACTTTTATCGGAAGTCTTAACTCGAGGGCAATAAGTAACGGTAGCAATAGGTTAACCGAGAACAGGCTTGATGGAGGCACATGATCGCCAATGTCTATTTCAGACGGGGCACCTAAAGAAGTAGTTCAGGTGTCAGATTACTTTTTTTCAATCCCCGTCCTCAGACACGCACTTTAATGTATTTATGTATTCCGCATGAATGCACAGCAGGTGTCTGTCAATGAGAAATTTCATCTCTTTTACATTTGTCAAGTTTTTATTTTTATATCTCACCACTAAGTTATAGGATTCACATTCTTTACATTCAGAAATAAAGCTAAATTTTGACACATTTTATAGTTCTTTAAAAAGTTTAAAAGAAAAACATGACACTACTTAAATGGTGACCCTTTGAAGAAGCACCATAAAAGTTCTCAAAAACCGTTTTTGAAAACAAGACAAAAATTTAAGGCAGATAGAATAAACAAAAAGGTGTATAAATCATGGTCAGATAGTCAGTGAGAGAGAATGCAAATACGCATAAACTGAGCGTTGCTGTATCTGAGAGATCCAGAGTAAGTGATAAAGACCTGAAGAAGAACCTCAAGGACCTCCGCAATCAGTTGTTGGTTCCTATGAAAATTTCAAAGTAACACCTTGATTGGATTGTGAAGACTGTTTTCTGTGTGTAGCATGTTAAGAAATAACATTTTTCTTATAATCAAGGCGGGATATTAAAGTTTTCTTGAAAGAAGTCTTTGAAGATATTTATCTGAGGACCAACAGGCTTCGAAAAAATTGTAGCATGACATCTTAATGGTCACAATCATGCACAGAATGCATAAATAACTACTGTGTGGAACTAATGTAATTTTGGAAATAGAATATTTACGAATACAATGTTATATATTGATGTCAATGTGAGCTTTCATTTAAATTGAAAACTTTGTGAAAAGATTGCAATTTGGCAGTATGATTTTACTTTGTTTAATGTGATACATTTTGTTAGAGAGTTGTTTGGTGCATATGATGTCATTTTTCTTCCAATCTTTTTATTTATTTATTTTTTTAATGTATGATGTTTTACATCGGCCTCGGTTATGCCAAAAAACCACTGTTCTGCTTTTTTATCGACGTGATCATGTATCAAAGGTTTAAAATTATTATTGGTGTTGCTCTTTTCACTGTGACTTGGGCATCTTTCTAGGGAGAAAAATCTCTATGATCGTTTCTCTCATGTTTTTAAAATTGCAAAAATACATAGTGAAAACTTCCGAATGTGCACTCAAGAAAAGAATCTATGAAAGCTAGATTGCTGTACAAACTGTTACAGTAGTACCATTTAACTGCTTGACAATAAAAATAATTTCTAGAGATCTCTTGCGTTTTATTTCTAAATTAATTGCTAAAATAGACCTAACCAAGAAAAACTCGGACGCCATCATCCAGGATGATGACCCTGATGACAATTTTTTCAAAAATTGTAAAAGATGGTTTTAGACGAAATTATTTGTAATTGAGTTTAGTTGGTACATGTTTAAGTTGTCAACAGTTGACTAAAGTTTTGCCTTCAGATAGTCATTATAATGAAATATAGCTATGAATACATAATCGGAAGTCTTTCCAATAGATAGAGTCACATAATGATATCAATACACATGCTTAAGAGGATAATTCTTAATTTGATATAATCGTGATAATGGCCATTTATTTCAATTTAACAAATTTCCAAAATTGACAATAAGAAGGGCTTCAATTGCTGATGGGTAAAAGAAGCGTTGAAACCTAACGCAAGCAATAATGTTATATTATTTTAATTCTGTTTATTTCCTGAAAAAAACCTTGGGGGGAACTATTCGATTTGTCAATACTGTTGGCATTTTTTTAACTGTCAACACTAACTTGATTTGGTGATTGTTGTCGGAAAATACTTGGGTGTGCAGGAAAACAATAATTTCGAGGAAAAACTTCCTATTATTCACGCCCGTGTCAGGAGCTCTTACTCCGAATCATATTTACAATTTCTACAATTGCAGAGGAAAAGATAGGTGTACCCAAGTTAGCGTCACTTTACTAGGTAAACATAACTTTTCAATCTTACCCATTCGGTGTCTGTGTCACTTCTGTCCAGGTCATCGTCCCCGCCAGCTCCGCCAACACTCCTATCTAACGCATCATTGATAAACCTTACTATGTCACTGTGGTCGTCGAGATCATCCTGCTTCATCCTCGTGCCGCTCGACATGCCCCAGCGGCTCGGGGAACTATCGCTCCCGTCTCTGCTCTCCTCTTCATCCTGCGTGTAAGCACCATTTCCAAAGAACGGGTTTGACATGTCAAAAAACGATGAAGGAAGCTGCGGCGAAGACAGGGAGGGGGCTGCAGGTGAGCATTGCACAGCGGTTGATATCGGCGACGACAACGGGGATGGAACTGGAGAATTGGCCGTTTTCTGGATAAGATTTGAGATGGTATAAGGTGGGCTAGATGCAGTGGAGACAATGGCTGAATACCTTCGTGTGGTCGAGAAAATGGTTTCTTGTGAACTGCTGGCTTCAGTTGAGGAAAGGCGACATCCCAGTGATTTTGCCAAAGCAGCCTCGAGAGTTTTACGGGCACCTCTGGTGAGTGGCCCCGCGGGAAGCTGTCGACTATTTGGGGATATATTCTCAATTGATGGTTCAACATCAGATCTAGCCGCGCATGTGTCATTATTCTGAAGGTCTCCAAAGAAGCTTTGTGTGCTATATCCATAGTTTTTAGTATGATCAGATGGTAGGGATAATTTGCCAATGTCACATCCACTACGGTCACAAGCTGCACGAGCACTGTTTGCTAATTCTTGAAGTTTGCAAATCCCCTCATATTTGCCTAAATCTTTGATGTCTGCATGCTTAAAATAGTCTTGCTTCTGCTCGGTGTCTTCTTCATTAGTTTTATCGTCAGGAATACAATCTTCTCCCGTAGAAATGCATCGCGATTGTCCACAAATATTCTCTTCACTAGTTTTGTCTTGTGAGAAGCATATATCGACGCCATTACTCCCTAAAATGCTTTGCTCTTCAACATGGGACGAAAGCAATGTTTTATTGCCTGCTACTTGCTCACGGGTTTCCATGTTTTCTCGGGCTGGAGTGTAACTCAAAAGGAGTGAAATCAAAAGATCCCGAGCCTGGCTAGAGCACTGATTGACATTCAAACAGAGGTTACACATTAACACGGAAACCTTTTAGCTTCATAGCAGGCAGCCTTTCAGGTCACGGTAAGTTTTTGACACGAGACGGAGACTTGTAACCATAGGCGAAACACGAAACAGAATTTGTTAAATCTTAACTTTATAAGTGTAAATGGACAAAATCTATGTCTAGGACACCCACTGAATTCTATTCACATATAAATACAAAAACTTTCTTAACAGTGGTTTTCGCTCTAATTATTTCTTCTTACACCTTCTATTAAGAAAATAAATGATATTCAGTGTATGAAAATGAGACAACAAAAGCATCTTGTGTGTTTCACATTAAAAATGATATGGAGGCAAATCACTATGAGCGAAACTGCACTAAACTCATAGGGCACATCAAATAAAATTTAATAGATCGAAGAATGTTTTATTCTTTAGTTCTGTGTACTTAAAAAAAAATCTCTAACAACCTAAGAGCACAAGCGAGTAAAGTTAGTATTACTATTAAAATACATATTGTTATCGATGCTGGCTAACTTTTGGGGATCTATCAATCACCAAAGTGATTTTATAATTTTCTATTTGGCAAAGAAAGCTATATTGGTCTTTCTTTCGTTCGAAATCTGAGTTTCAGAAGAATAGAGCTTATCGTTTTATACCAAATTAACTGTCCTGCGATCTAAAAATAGCAATTAATTGAGACAGATAGAGAGAGACTTTTTTTTTTTAATCAAAAGAGGGAATTAGTCTCACTGCGTTCCGAAACAAATAAAAACAATTTTTTTTTTTTTGCTTCTTTGTGCATAGCCCGTCCACAACTAAATGATGTCAGGCCGGCGCGTCGGTCGCGGGCTTGGATTTGAACCCTAAACAGGTGGTACTCTGCAGACATCAGGGCACGTTCGCTATCCATTGTGTCACAAATGCTCCTATAAATAGGACCTAACTTTTGCTCTCTTCGACAAGCACAAAGTATGATTTAACTGACAATGGCTCACTTTTTTTTTTTTAAGCAAAAGTATTCAAGAACCAGTTATAGCGATAAACGTAAGTGGATTTGATAACTTCGTGATTAATCACTGTGAGACCATCTGAGGAAGAAAGCTATAAATGAAAAGCGATAGGTAGAGTAATTGATTGCTGGTCAGACAGAAATGAAATAAAAAATGCGACAAATAAGACGAAAGTAAAGACGCGTATCATGATCAACTGCGGCATTGAGTTTCGAATACCAAATTGACCTCCAATTGCACTCCTCAGTCATAGATACGCCTATGTCAAGAGATGGTCAGGATTAGTCTTTTTTTTCTTTTTAACAATAGTTTTTACAGCATTACAATGTGTGACGACTCAAAAGAAAATAAAACCACTCTAATTTCTTTTGTCCTTTCCTTCCCTTTATGGAAAAAATAAAATTACCTCAGATATGAAAAGTCCATCATCGTGTGGCACCTGTGTTTTTACGCGTTTGCAATCTAATTATACTGGCAGATTAGTCAGTGAGTTTATTTTACCATGCGAGAACTAATGATAATTGCTATGTTTAATTGTACAATGTTGTTCATATGTTCGCGTCAGCTCAATTGTATTTCTGCCTTCATTTTATATAAAAGACAATTTTTCACAAAATTTGAATTTGATGTTAATTATTATAAGCTGGTCTAAATTCTTTCACGAGATCGCCCTATGAAACGTTTGCTTAAAACAAAGAGGCAAGATTATAGCAAATATTAAACGTATAGGGAAGAGGTGGGACTTGGAAAAGGGGGGGGGGGGGGGG
>BLXT01005153.1:1315962-1330012 GCA_019648995.1 Plakobranchus ocellatus
TATTTTGTACAAAAATCATGTAATGCATTTTGATGCATAGAATGCGCAAGAGTCTAAGACCAGAAATATCTCTAAAACAGTTTGGCTTTATGCCTGATAAAGGGACTAGAAATGCAATATTCACTCTGACAATGCTTATAAATGGAAAGATGTATAGAAATGCAAAAAGATCTCCACCTCTGTTTCATTGATTATTCTAAGGCTTTTGACAAAGTAAGACATGTAGAGAGCTGTTTCGTATGCTATAAAAATTGGACAATGATGGGAAAGATCTGAGAGTAATTAGAAATTTATACTAGGATCCGATTGCATCTGTAAGAATTGAAAGAAAACATAGTAATTTCAAACTCATCAAAAGAGGTGTGAGGCTGGGATGTGTAATGTCTCATGATCTTTTTAACCTACATAGTGAAATAATCTTAAGGAATCTTGATAGTATTTCAGGCTTAAAAATAAAGGGAGAGAATCTTAATAATCTCAGGTATGCAGATGATACAGTTTTAATAGCAAAATCTGGCAAACAACTCCAAAAACTTCTGGAAAATGTAGTTTTAAAGTGCGAAAAAATGGGCCTGTCTTTGAGTGTAAAGAAAACGGAATGTATGGTCATTTCAAAGAAATCCTCTAACCCCAAGTGCAATCTCGCTGGCAAAGGCAAAAAAAATCAAACAAGTTACAAAATTCAAATATCTAGGTTACCTGATAACATCAGATGGCAGATGCACTAGTAGAAACATAAGTATAACAACCAAAATAAGGGTAATTAAAACATATGTATGATCAGTAACTTTTGTATGGTAGTGAGTGTTGGACAATGAACAAAGAAATAGAAAAAAAACTAGAAGCAGTAGAGATGTGGTTTATCAGAAGAATGGTGAGGATATCATGGACAGAAAAAAAGTCAAATGAATTGGTACTGAAAGAGGCTAATCTCCAGCAATCACTAATTAAAACCATAAGACAGTGGCAACTACGGTTTTTAGGCCATATTTGCCAACGTAAGTGTTTAGAATACTTAGCAATCACTGGAAAGATTGAAGGCAAACGCAGTAGAGGTAAACAGATAACAACTTTTATTGAAAATCTTAAAGTCGTGGGCAATAGGCAAGGGTAGCAATCACAACTTTATAAGATTAACTGAGGATAGGTTTGAGTGGAGGAACATGATAGCAAATGTCTGTTCCAGACAAGGTACCTGATGATGATTTATTTTGCGAGAGGAATAGACTGAAAGAACTGTTATTATGTGTATATATATATTAGTCCTCTGAAGGGAGTCTTGGGTAGTTTTATCCACGTTTGTCTTTAAAAGTCTGAGATTTTATTTTGCTTTTATAACATTCTTGATATCCCTTTGGTTGTAAAATTCAGGTCTTAGATTTAAAAAAATCACACTAATTACCAAAGGTATGATATGAAAGATATAATGCTCAGCTGGTATCAAGCAAGCTGGTCACCATATTACTAGTGCAAACAGATAACCGTTTGGATGAAATTTTTTAAAGTTTAACAAATCCAATTTTGTGACTTTGAGGATTCTATACTATGCAGTTTGAACATCAGGGCGAAAATAGTAGTTCAAGGAAAACATTATTTTGAACAGTCATCTTTAAATACACTGTATTGGCATGGTAATGGGATGTCAATCTAAAGATGAAGCTGTATCATAGATTACAATTTTTAACATTTTTTCTTGCCCAAGTTAATGAAATGGATATCAATGTTTGGTTTGCAAAATTTTTTGAAAAAAATTTTACGCAAATTGAGGAATATTTTGGAGTCAAATGTTAGAAGAGCGAGTTGCAGAAAAAAAAATTAGTTTTTTAAAAATTGCATCTTTCACATCATTTAAAGAATTTAGAGTATAATGATGAAACAGTGCTTAAAATTATTCATGTTTAAAACATAATATAAATATAGAAATATTACAGTGAAGCAAATATTGATTTATGAAAAGTTTCTGTTGTTTATGTGCGCAAAAAGGGCAGCTCAAACATGAATCCTAAATTGGAGAAAAAAAGTCCTTCAACATCAGCCGAAATAAAAGTAGTGCAGATAAACTTATCCTGCCTTTTGTTCATGAACTAGAAGGATCTTAAAAGTCTAATGAAAGCATACCTGTGCTTACAATAAATAGATTAAGCTGAACCAAAAAAAGCTGACCTTGCATCTATTTCAGCTGCTTGATCTATCAGATCATCTGTAAGATTATCCGTGCCAAAATGCTTATGCAAGACCTCTTCTAGTTGTGCCACTCTATTTTCTGGAATTGCCTCTCTATTCAGTTTAAGAGCCCTAAGGGAAAAAAACAACGATGAAAAGTCACGTTAAAAAAACTTTTGGAACTGCAGATTTACCTTTATACATTAAGGATAGAAAGATCTGATAAGTTGTTAGCAAAATCCATAACTATCATCTATCAAGCTATATTGAAATTTGTAACATGCACTGTTAAAAAAAAAGTAATATAAAACAAATCCTTTGATATTTCAGTAAGAATGCACTTTTTCTGGCTACAAGAAATGCAGAATGGTACCCAAAGACATAATTTGGAATACCTACCTGCCTGCAGACCTAATCTTTTGCAAGTCATGATCCAGCACCATCTTAGCTGCCGAACCAGACTCTACTGGAGCATTGCACTCTTGTGCCAGATGAAGGCGCAGCTGGGCATCAAAATCACAGCTTTTACGATGACATAATGTACAAAGAAGCAACACATCATGTGAGCTGTGGTCTTTCAGCGCAAATGGTAGATACCTTAAAGCAGAAGGGTTATTGAACAGAGAGAATGCAATATAATAGTATGTTACAATAATGAGTATTTCTTTTTATTATGCTATATCCTGATATCACCAGCATCTAAAATATATAGGAGCAAAATTTTCAATCATTAAACCTGTAACAAATTAAAATTAGGGCTTTGTACATGAAAGATGAGAAAATTATACAAATACAGCACCCCCAGAAACAAATAAATAAAGCTAAGGATTTTGAAGATGCAATAGTGGTTGAAGGAAATGAAATAAATATATAAAAGAATACAACCACCAACTCCAAACAGATTTTAATAAATTTGAACAAAGCAAATTATACATACAAACGATCACCCTTAGGCTTTATCATAACCAAGCCTATGGTTGAAATATTTGTACATCCACTCTGTGTTGCTCAAATTTGTTAAAATAAGTTTGAGTTGATCAATGTATTCTTTTACAATATATTTGACAGATGCAATCAATAGTCAGTTTGCATTTAAACGCAAGAAAATCATGAATGTTATGAAATGATAATAACAAATATATTGCAATTTAACTTTTGCGAAAAACAACACTTGTTGAAAATATCATAATTTTAGACGTACATTAAAAAAAAGAAAAGCCTTTAAAAAAAAAAATTTGACCATTGGCTGTACATGCAATTAAACCTGGTAATTAAAAATATGACTCAAAGAGAAGCAAATGTAAGTCTCTTTTAAAATATTTTCTGTGTTTCAAGAGATTCTCTTTTTTTCTTTTACTATTTATTCAACAGCCTTAAATGATATATTTCTTTTAAATCAACATCAAGGCAAAAGAAAGAACAAAAAAGAGCAGCAAAAAATTGGGAGTAAATATAGAGATATATGAGTCGAGTTGCAAGTTCACATCACTGAGATCAACTCAAAATATTAAAGTGAAGAAGTAAAAATTCCCAATGCTTACGTACCGAAAGTCTATACCATGTCTACAGAAAGTTCTTCATTAGAGAGGAGAGTAGTTTTAACCCATCTAGTTAATGTTTCTCATTTACAGTCAATCATGCAAACTGCGGCTCAACTCATTTTGTGCCACTACTATACATATATGTGGGTGAGTCTGAGAAAATCAGTCACATGGTGAAGGTATATCAAAATTCAGTTTGATGTGTTTTCACATAGTGTAGCATTTTCTGAATACTTTAAAACTTATTTGACCTCATTATGTTGATTTTCTGATTTTAAGTGAATTTTTATGTAACCAAAATTTAAGAAAATTGAATCTGAGAAAATGGCATTTAAATGCTCTCAAAATTTGACAAATTCCATTTACCACATACTTTTAAAAAATCGAAACAAAATATTTTGAAGCATTTTTTTAACTTAAGAGCTGAGTATAATGTAGGGAAATGGACAAAGAACAAGTTAAAAGAGAAATACTATGTTTTTGGCCTCATAACTCAGTCTGGTTTCCCTTCACCAAGCGACTGATTTTGTCAGACCCTCACACATATGTATACCTAAAAGCATGGAATAAAATTTTTTGTCACTAACTTTCGATATTCATATGGTATGACAAATTTGCGAATATAATCCTTGTCATGACCACAAACAACACAGATATTCTGTTTTTCCTGCTTGTAAAAATTCATCTCTTCCTGAGGCCTTCTTGCTGGTTCAAACCGTAACCGTACTGTCAAAGGATTCTCATCAATTTTATCTGATCAGGAGTTTAATGGTGGTGAAAAAAAGAGAAAAAAAAGAATACAGCAGCTATAAATTGTTTTAAAATCAGTCTGATGCATTATAGTCAAAGGTAATTTGCAAAAAAAGTCACATAATGTTTAGGTGAAGAGCAATTTTTCTGCATTTTCTTTGCATGCCTTACAAGTACAGCAAAATACTAAACAGATGAAAGAATCTGTGAATGAGTTTTGGCCCTCAAAAACAAAGATTGCATTTTCAAATATATCAACTTAGTCAAAACAACTGTTTATTGTAACATTGATGATACTGTGGCTGGCTAAAGTGCGCTTGAATCTGATGGACCATCTGCCATAGATTCAAATCCTAGCACCAGACCAAACGTGATCAGCCCATTTGCCTGCAGCCTCAGGTCCCAACAGTGGTAAATTGAACTATATCAAACGATACAGAACAGTTTTTTTTAAAAACTCGTCAAATATAAGCACTTCCAATGCATTACCTGCAAGTTCTTTGTCCAAATACCACTGGGCTTTTCTGGTATCACAGGTGCAGAGCATGGTTCCGTCTGGAGCTTCAAGCCTGCAGTTATCCCACAGAGGTTTTTTTCGAACAGAATATGCACTAGACTCCTTAATTTTTCCACTTGCTTTTGTTAGCAATGTCTAGAAAAAATAAAAGACTGATTTTAATTAGAAATATTAAATATAAGCATCATGTATTTTATCCTCCTTTAATTTTTATATTTGCTTTCTTAAAAAAGTATCCAATAATGCTTTTAAAAAACATTTTTTTTCAAAACAGCAAATTGAGTTTTATATTTTCATGGTTTCTCTAATAGGGATGCAAGTATTTGATATGATTATACATTTTAAAATCCATCGTATAATGCAGCATCATGAAAAAGCCCAAAACAATTTTTAAGGGTTTAAAACAAATAAACAGGCTAGAGCTTTCTATGAGAACCTGTTGCTTTTAATAGTTAATGTCTTTAAAAAAAAATGCATACCATCCCTTTTTTTTCTCCATTATATGTGTAAGGAGCTCCAACGATTCCTTGGCACAATGACTTGGCAGACCTCCAAAATATTTGGTGCTGGTGCTCATAATTATTGGGCCTATTAGTGTATTGTACACGGAAAGTGTCACAGAACTTGTATCTTTTAGCTGTACTATCAGGGGCTGCCTTAACTTTGAAAAAACCTTTTTGATTTAATTCAAATGTTTTAGTTTCTTCTGCAGCACACAAGGAGGATGCAGAGTTTCTTTCATCATGAATTTTAATAGTTTCATTTCTATCTTTGACCAATGAAGCAGCACATTCTTGTTTATCCTCAGAGTCAGAGGTTTGGTAAAGTTCTTTGTGTTCAGTCCTTTCTGTTTTGTCTAAACTTTTATCGTTTGGGTCGATGATGTCATGATTCTGTTTTTTGTAACCACCTTGCATGCCCCCATTCAATTTTGCATATACAATTTGAACAAAAATATCCACTGCGACTGCTGCATCAGTGGCAGCATATTCAATCTGAAAAATATACAATAAGTTTTAACTGATTGGTAATCTTTCACAAGAAAATATTAAAAAATCATAGAACAATTTTATTATCAAGATCAAACAGAAAGTGTTTGACTAAATCATTTAAAAAAGTCAACAGGCACTACAGTCTATTCACATGCCCTAGGCAAAAGTTTTGGGTAAATTCTAGGACCAGATCAGCAAATCTGAGTATAATTGCGAAGCCTTTTCAAGACAATGAAAATATAGTGTCAAAAGAATCAAATAAGTTATTGCATCAACTCACAAATGTTAGTCCAAGGGTAAAATTTTAAATGCAAATACATTACCTGTGCTTGTGAGTAGTTCTCTGCTTCCCAATTGCCACAGCGTATTTTCTCATTTTTACTGATGTCTACACCAAGCACACCACTTGCCAAACCTCTTAAACCTTTGGACACACTGCCACAATAAACAAAAAATTTTCAAACTTTGTAGCTATTAATGACATTCAAAAATAGTGTAATAATAATTCAATGAATATTTGGTTGATTTTTGTTGGTGTTGTTGTTGGTTATTGGTTGCTCTGTTTATGTGTGTGTGCGCGCACAGTTTTATTAAACAATACAATTGACCAAAAAATATATATATTTAAAAAAAAAACAGCTAAAGCCCTTCAATGAGAGAAAGTGAAGAAAATAAAAAAGAACTAAATCTAATAAAATTTAGTTACACAATTAAGTTTTTAATTACAAAATTTAACTCTTTTTTCCTCTGAAGTTGAGGAAAATACACATTTTTAAAAAGTGCAACTAGTGGAGGAATAATGGAGGAATATGAGAGAGATAGAAAGAGAGAATCAAACAGAGAGATAATAGAGAAAAACACTGTGAAAACAGAAAAAAAAAAAACCTTGTGAGACAAACGATGACAAATCTTTTTCACTTATTGTAAAAATCATAGATAAGAGTGTAGTAATAAAAAAAAAAATAAAATCATAAGAAAAATGATATATCACTTTGTATAATATAAATCATTGAAAAACAGCTGCAGCTTTTTACACCACAAGCCGTATTTAGTTGTCTTGTCCCTCACTGCCTCTAGAAATAGAGCATTTTTAAAAAATGATACACTAATTAAGCTCCAGACAAACATTATTACATACCAATGAAATACTCCTCTGACTCTCTTTAGCATGTGCCTTAGATCAACACAACCATTCACTTGAAGCCCATAGTCTTGAAATAATTTTTTACTGTCATCCAATATGGCTACTCCCACCTTGAGGACACTTAATAAAGAAAAATGACACCATTTTAAAGAAAAAATACTTGTATGAAGAATAAAGACTTAGAAACCTCCAGGTATCTCTGAGTGTAACTGATAAATCAAAATGGAACAGAAGCTGATTTCAAATCCACATAAGTGCCGGTTGGAATTGTAAAACTAAAAACATGAACCTAGAGGCAAAATTAACGTTTTTCAAGTTCAACATCTAAACAATTTTGTTATAGGCCTATTGCTGGAATCCTGGAATTGTATGAAAGTATTTTTTCACTCTGTGCTTGAAGAAACTGCCTGAGATCAAATGAAAAGAGTGAAGCAAATGAGGAAATATGGATGAGAATGAACCGAAAATGTCAGATAAAAGAATATCTTTAAACACATGTTATCATTTTAAGGTCAACCTTTTATCTGCCAACAGAGATTTTAATGTCTCAGGGATGCCAGAGCCTAGCTTGAACAGCCTGACCAACACACACAGACCAGTTGGTGTGGATAGTTGAAGGAGAGCAACAGGTCGTCTCTGTACCCACTCACAATCTAGACCCAGCACCTGTGAATTGATTAAAAAATATGTGGTTTCAAAGAATATTTTGGGCGTAAAAAAAAATGTGAGAAAAATATTAAAAAATATTTTTTTTTTCTAAGTAGTTTGATTAATGCGCCAAAAAATTGCTAGGCACTCTGCCAGAGATAGTGTCTAGCCATCAATTTATATAACCAAATCAACACACATAAAATATTTATCTTCTTGTAGGAACTACATTGACAAATCTCAATTGTGCACATTTCAAGAAAACTAATATCTAAATCTATCGAGAGTTTGAAATTAATTTGCTACAATAAAAATACAACTTTTGTCTTAAAGGTTGACCTTACCTTGACATGTCTTATGTCATTCAAAACTTTCTCAT
This sequence comes from Plakobranchus ocellatus, assembly GCA_019648995.1. Taxonomy (NCBI): domain Eukaryota; kingdom Metazoa; phylum Mollusca; class Gastropoda; family Plakobranchidae; genus Plakobranchus; species Plakobranchus ocellatus. The sequence continues at coordinate 1,324,097 of BLXT01005153.1, forward strand.
ATATTTCATCCCACTCTTCTGGTTTGTTGATTATGTATATAGCATGGCTGATTTGGTTTGAAGATTTAATTTTGTTTAAATCTCTTCGCAGGTGCTTCAGAATAGCCCAAGAGAACAATGCTGTAGCTGAATTGTGAACAAAAGAGTATATACAAAAAAAAATCACTCAGTATGTGTCATATATATACATTATACATATTAGAGAGATAAATCTCAGGTATGTGATATTACATTTATAAATATATATACTTAATGATATCTTATCATTAAAGAAAAAAAAACTTGCTCACACACCAATGAACATTCAACTATAGAGCTACAGTTGTATTTCAAGTATATCTAGGTTTCCAATTAAAAATTTGATGCAACTGCTTGAACTTTAATTCAGATATTTAAATATTTAAAATAAAAAAAATGTATTTTTAAAAAACACAATAATACTAAAATGTTTTACAGCAAATTCAGATGATAGCACTTTTCCTTTCAAAGAACAAAACAGGAAACTGATTTACAGAAAAGATTTCTCAAATTTATCTTTAACCCTCAACAGATTGTGTGCATGTGTGTACACACACATATCATCATCATCAGGTGCCTTGCTTTACAGCGTTGGCGATCATGGTCCTCCACTTTTTCCTGTCCTTTGTCGCTTCTATTGCTTCCAACGATTTTCCTGCCTTCAGCCAGTCTGTCAGGCCTTCAATGAGCTTTTCTCGTTGTTTTCCCCTACTGCGTTTTCCTTCCAACATTCCTGTTGTTACAAGATTCTCCAACCCTTCTCTTCGCATAACATGGCCGAAAAAGGTTGCTTGACGTTTACGGATTTTGCTTATGAGTAGTCTTGTTGTATGAGCTTCCTCTAAAACTGTGTCATTTGTCTTCTTTGCTGTCCATGAGATTCGCAGCATTCTTCCAAGGAACCACATTTCCGTTGCTTCCAGCTTCTTCTGAGTCTGTTTTGATATTGTCCAGGCCTCACATCCATACATCAAGATGTATATGCACATATATGCAAGGCCAAAAATGGAAAACAAAACAAAACCCATTTAGCAACTTTTATTGCAATCACCATTAAAGATAGAAGATGCATAATGGAAAGTGAAAAACAATATTTTTATTCTCAAATTTATCTTTTACCCTCAACAGATTGTGTGCATGTGTGTACACACACATATATGCAGGGCCAAAAATGGAAAACAAAACAAAACCCATTTAGCAACTTTTATTGCAATCACCATTAAAGATAGAAGATGCATAATGGAAAGTGAAAAACAATATTTTTAAATATCAATTCTTAAAGAGTTAGTTTTTTCTTTAAAATTCAGAGGCTTTCACCTTGACGAAAGATTAAAGATATTTGTTTTTAGTGTTTAGTTAGCCATAAAGTTTTGTCCAAAAAAAAATTTCTGCATTCTAGAATAACATATGAGATATGTTTAATAACATTAAAGGGAGTGTCATAATTTACTTATGTTTGCTACTGGCACTCAAGAGCCTCAAGAATTTAATGGTATAACTTTGAATGCTTGATGAAGGTTTTCATGGCACAGGTTGCCACTTTAACAGGATAAAGAATTAATATGACTTTATGATGGTATGCTTTTATCAAGGCTTTCTGCTTTAGTTATTGTCATATTGTTGACTTTGAATTTACAGATCTACAATGTATATTTATCTAAATTCAGGCACAGCAAGCTATTACATAAAAAATTAACAAGTGTCCATTCTTTGTTTTGAGATTCATTTATTACATAAAGCAAGTTAGATCTATATATTTTTAATAGCTTTACTTTTTCCTTCATCAAAGACTGAAATAGCTAAGTTAAGATGACACACTTGCTTCAAAGAATACCTAATGAGTATTTTCACATAAGGCTTAAGAGCCTGTTGATTCTCTTTAAATTTGGATATTGTTTTAAAATAATGTGTGGTATTTTGATCCTGTTATAAGGCTAATCTCGAGTAATCACAAAGTAAAACCATAAGACAGAGGCAACTACAGTTTTTAGGCCATATTTGCCGACACAAGGTTTTAGAACACATAGAACACAAGATTGAAGGCAAACGCAGTAGAGGTAGACAGAGAATAACTTTTATTGAAGGTCTTAAGTCATGAGCAATTGGCAAGGGTAGCAATAACAACTTTATAAGGTTAACTGAGAATAGGTGTGAGTGGAGGAACATGATTGCCAATGTCTGTTCCAGACAAGGTACCTGATGATGATGATGATGATAAAGCTGTAAAAATCGGGAGTAACAGCCATGTGTCCGCTCTGATTGAATCCAGAGTACAGAGCAACTTTTGTTAATGGGTTTTGACTGACAGGCCAGAAAGTTTAGGTGTTATTATTCATGTTTCACATAATTATGTACCTCCAATAGCAGCACCGGTCAAAGCCAATGTGGACAAACGAGACCTTGGTAGGGAATTCAGTGTTGAAGCCATTTAAGCCAGAACTATTTATATTAGAGCTAAAGAAAAAAAAATAGAGTAGATTAGATTAGAGCTAAAGAAAAAAAAATATTCACATTAGAGCTAAAGAAAAAAAAATTCTGATACACTAAAAAAGATGAGGATTACTAATTCAGTTTTCTTTGTGTTTTTCTTTAATTAATTCATTTCTCATTATTATAATTATAAGTTAAGGATGGGGAGAAAAAAGGACAAAGAGGTGATTTGTTTTCTTAACAAAAAATTGATCTCTTCCTTTCACACACTGTGGTGGGCACAAAAAAAAAAACCGATAGTGCAGACAGTAATAAAAAAAAAATGTACAAATCTCTCAAATCCAGTCAAAATGAGTCGCATATTTTTAAATTTTCAATGGCTTGAAACTCCTTACTCTCAAGACCAGTCAAAATAAGTTGTATTTTTTTTTAATTTCCAATAGTTTGAAACTTCTTTCATGTCAGCTTTGCAATGTTGAAAACAGAATCAATCCTAGATCTAGGATAAGTTTGGGGTTAAACTTATTTTTCTCCTCACAGTTTTACAGGCAACACCTGATTCATAATGGCCGAGGATGGACACACACACACATAACATGTAAATTACCTATGGATTGCTGTAAGAAAACATATCACAGCTTAATTACAACATCAAGGCTATATGAACAATTTTATTTTGTAAAAGCTTTCCTAGATCTAGATTATATTCTTTTTTTTTTCAATTCTCTCGATTGGATGTTGCAAATACCTCTTAAGACTTTTACAAAAAATGTAATTCAACGAAATGAACTGGACGCGGGAGAAAAATTGTGTGAAAATAAAACTATTTACGATTACAACTTGATATGATCTATTTGTCGGTTGCACAAACATGCAGTCATACGTGTGTACCGTCAATCTAAATGTTGACAGGAGGAATTATGATCCAAGTTACCAAAAATACACGTACCATCTCGGTTCGCCACCGACGGGTGCGAGAAAGAGAAAGTACGCCTTATTTGGATGAAGTGTAGTTTTTAGCAGTTAAGGCCTTACGTTATCGTGCTTTATTGTTCAGATCAGTTTTCCTTCCAATACATGTATTTTGGAACATCACGTCCGTAATCATTAGATCTATCTGTCAATTTAAACTTTTTTTTTTGTCTTTTTTTAAACACAAACAACATTCACAGAGACTGTATATTTTTCACTCTTAAAAAAAAAATTCTCGTTAATTATAGAGTCACAAAATGGCGACGCCCCTCCGCCGATTTATCGTGAACCGTAGTTCCCTGAGAGTTGCTAATTTCCGAAACGCTCAGTTGCAGCAGCAAACAAGTAGATCTAGATCTAGTGCTGTTGACAAATCAAAACCATATGTTCCCAAGAGCAGTGAAGATTCATCATCATCATCATTTAAGATTCCAAAGGTGAGTAGATCTAGATCTAGATAGATCTACGCCTGCCCTAGGCTTCAAAATCTAGCAGACGATTCTTGTCAAATGTCAACAGTTGAACAGGGCGTGCCAATTTATGTTTTAAAAATCGATGAAAGTGGAATTAAATTGATTCTTGTAACTACAAGAATGCCAATCTTTCTGAAAAGAAGAGACTCTGGCCTAAGTATAGGACCGACTAACGCCAGCATTATTCTTTAAGTATACATTTTTGTTACTTGCTGCTAATGAAAGCATCATGATGTTGTAATGGTCGAGTTCTTACCTTATCTTCCTTAGTCGGGTGTTGGCCTAGAATGAAGGTCCCTTTAGACACAGATTTGTGACTGTTCTTCAAGGACCCTCAAACTAGACTGACTCTTGTCAGTGTGACAACCTCCACACTCCCCCCCGTCCTAAAGGACTGCTTCCCTAGTGGGAATTAAGAGGTTAATGTGGTAGTCACTCCGATATGTGTGAGAAATAAAGATATCAAAGAGTCCTCTGAGTGATAGCACCCGCCTAGTGGCTGAGATGACTCTCTGATTCATGTGGGGCATCTGCCTAGTGGCGAAGATGCCCAATAAGTGTGAAAAATCCAGGTATCAGTGTGTCATTTGAGTGATGGCACCCGCCTAGTGGCTAAGATGACTAACTGATATGTTTGGGAGCATCTGCCTAGTGGCTGAGATTGCTCCCAAGTTGTGGAAATTCGGGTAAGCCTGCGGCTCACTCGTGGCATAGTCTCAAGTGGGGCATCCGCCTAGCGGCTAAGATGACTCTCCAACCTGAGTGGCCAAGATAACACTCTGAGGGGCAAACCTCCTGTGACACCATCACACAGATAAAGGGATGAAGAGAAAGAGTGGAAGGGTAGGAAAGGGAAAGTGTTTGAGAGTGAGGGTTATCTACCTAGTAGCCAAGATAACACTCTGAGGGGCAATCTTCCTGTGACACCATCGCATAGATAAATGGACGAAGTGAAAGAGTGGAAATGTAGGAAAGGGAAAGTGTGTGAAGGGGCCACTGTCAGACCACCAATGCACATGTTTTTTCCACAACAGCCGACTCCTTCCCTATGTGAAGGCCAGCACCTGAGACTATGACCATGGCAGGGAAATCCTGGTCCATGACCCTCCCCCTCGTAAAAGGAGGAGAAGAAGCAAGACACCTGTCCAAGTCCACCTGAACAGGGTCCATACTCACCGAAGCCTGCACAAAGCCTGCACAGGTACCGACAACAGGGTAGTGTCTGGTGTGCTGCAGGGTTGCATCTTGAAGCGCCATGTGGACCAACCTCTGCAAAGTTCCACAGCCAAGTAGGCTCACCAGATGCTGAAGTGCCTGGCCGCAGTGCTCCTAAGCCTGCTTCGACCCTGCCTTGAGCTCAGCGTCATTGGAAGCCATGGCGCTAGGGAGGTGTGTCCTCAAGAAATAAACCTCGTACCAAGGCCCCTTGAAGGAGCATTCCGGGACCGTGCACTTCTGCAGCTTTGACACTGACGAGCCCGAGACAGGAGTGGAGGGCGCGCACTCGACCGTCCGTGCCATCCCCTTCGCCATAGTGACCCGGAGATTCTGGACCGCCGTGAATTCGGGGGTCGCAGAAGACACAAAGGTCATAGGAGGAACAGGCACTACCTTCCTCACTGTCTTGGGGGGTTTGCACTTCGTAGAATGTTGGAGGTCCTGATGGGACTTCTGAACACCCCCATTAGAAAACTCAGGACTCCACGGGTTACCAACCTCCTGAAAAGCAGGTGTTAGTGCAGCAGAAGGCTTTATGGTGGGCGCACTGTGAGGAGAGTGTCGTAAGCCTGTGGTGGGCCCCTTGACACCCTGATCAGGTAACAGAGAATTCTGCTGGCTACCAACCTCCTGAAAAGCAGGTGGTAGTGCAGCAGAAGGCTTTATGGTGAGCGCACTGTGCGGAGAGTGTCGTAGGCCTGTGGTGGGCCCCTTGACACCCTGATCAGGTAACAGAAAATTCTGCTGGCTACCAACCTCCTGAAAAGCAGGTGGTAGTGCAGCAGAAGGCTTTATGGTGGGCGCA
>BLXT01005153.1:1330017-1340860 GCA_019648995.1 Plakobranchus ocellatus
GGAGAGTGTCGTAGGCCTGTGGTGGGCCCCTTGACACCCTGATCAGGTAACAGAGAACTTAGGTCATGGAAGCTGTTATTATATTGGGTGTGACAACCTCCACAATGAGCTTTATAACCTAAAGCGAGGCTGCACAGAATATACGATCCATATTCCACATGCTGTTAGGTAATTTATTCTGAAAGAAGACGAAAAGTTGCTTGTCATTGCTGTAAGCGGCCTATTTCATGCATGCACAGCTAGTCACACCATATATTGTAATTTGCTTACATAGTAACTTGTATTTGCTCATTTGGGGAGATCCGTATACATGACAATGACGGCTGAAAGTAGGTCTATCTGGAAACGGAGTGGGGTGCTGATTGTTCTCGGTGTACAGCATTGTAAAGTGCATGACTTTTCTGGTAGAACAAGCAACTTAAAGTATGCTTGCAAGCAGCGTTTTTTAGGCAAGTGGTTCTCTGTATGACACCGGCATACAAGACATAGCCATAGATAATGTATGTCCAGGGTAATCACATCACAGAAAAGTTGAGGGATTTCTTAGAAGAGGCAGGACTCAGGCCAATCTCTCCTAAATTTTTGCTTTGACATCCTTCAAGTGTAAGTGAGCTATCAGAGTACATGAATTAATAAAGTGCTTACTGGAACATATATTAAACTTTATTCACTTGATTTCTTTAGTAATAATACCCTTAACATGATGCAGCTGCAGAGACAGAAAGCCAGTGAATAGCTGGATAGACAATTAAAGCTGACAGTATATAGAAACTGATAAGGGTGCTGATTGTCGTTGATGTACAGGATTTTAAGGTGCATGACTTTCCTGGTACCACAAGCAACTTAAAGTATGCTTGCCAATAAAATTTACCATTTAGCATTTTTAATTTTCAAGCCCCATATTTCCAATATCTTATATCATTAAACCATCAAACTACAAAAACCTTTGCCTTTAAAAAACCAAGAGTGGACTTAATTCTGTCATTTCATTCAAGCATACAGTATATGTTTAAGAAATAAAAATTCCCAAGTTGTGAAGCTTACAACAATGTTTAGGTTGTGCATGATATTCAGTGTGATCTTTTCTTTTACAAGATCGAAAAGCACAAGTAGCACTTCTTGTTTCCTTTTTCAACCAATTATGTATAGTTACTGCCATTTCTCTTGTGGCATAAAAATATTTCCTGTAAAGTATTCTTTTCAATAATGTGCCCCAATAGAAATCCTTTAACTATAATAGCTTTCTTTCAGAACTGGAAATCATTACATGGTTAATGAAACAAGACAATGTTTTGTTTCTGGGACATGCTTTGTTATCAAATACTGTGAACGTTGGATATAATAAGTTACTTGGGTACGGCATGCTCTCCTTGAATCAAAGATTTTATTTGATAAATGGTTTCCCTAGAACTCTCTTTATAAATACATGTATATGCACTTTGTATTGTAAAAGATAGAATTGAGTCTACGGAAACATGTACATGCTCACTTTTGAAATTGCCAATACAAAAAAGAAAAGTGAGTCCCATGATTGGTCCAAGCATTGGAAAACTATGACCAGGGTCCTAACTGTTGTTGACTTATAAATGTAGCATTCTGAGGTAGATAGCCATTTTTTTCCTCACCGTCTTTTTTTTTGCCTGGTTTTACAAGATCTACATATTCATTAAGTGGCAGGTGGATATAAGGGAGCACTTTTTAAACTACTGTTTTGTCTTGGGTTGTGCCTATTCTTGCTTTTAAATGTCTTTATTACTTTTGTTTTATTTTGTAAGTATGTGATTCTAGGAGTTTACACTGTTTTTCTTCTGCAGTCATAGCAATGTAGAGAAATTACTCTCTGTTAGCATTAATCTAAAACCTAAAAATCAATTGTAAATCATCCAGGGCCAAGTTCCTGCTTTTGTTGATTTTCTGCAAATTCAAGCATGTGGTGGTGCTGGTGGACAAGGTCTCCCTAAGTTTGGAGGGTTTGGAGGGGATGGAGGCAAAGTAATTGTGATTGCAAAGAAAAAAATTAAAACCCTGAAGCAGGTTTTACAAAAGTATCCTAAACAGACATGCAAAGCTTCAACGGGACAGAATAGCGAGTGAGTACTGTGGCTGTTTTATTTTCAGCATTCCCATGAAATGGAATAGTTTTTGAGAATTCAGATCTTGGATCGGTGTTGATAGAGGTGCATACTTTTCTCAACAGTTTTATTTGTTTTACAATTTAGCATATATTTATTTATTTGAATTTAATTATGTGAAACAGATTTATGATGAAAGAAAGGCTTAAAAGTCCTCAATGAATGCATAATCCACATACATGAATAAGAAATTGGTTTCTCTTTTTTACATCATTTTGTTTCCTCCCTGCATTTTTATTGTTCAAATTAAATTATTTAATGATTCTGATGAACTCAATTTTCTGGCTATGAATATTTTTTATCTTTTTTACATGTACTGGTACATTGCATTTAAAAGCATTTTTTTTTCCAAGCAAGTTCCATCTTTTAGGAGAAAATGGGGCTGACCTTATCGTTCAAGTTCCTGTTGGGGTTCTTGTTCACAAACCTGATGGGTCCAAGGGTAAAACTTTTCAAGCTTTTTTTATGTTTAAGCTGTCCTAAATCTACTGTTTTTAATCTAGATCAGTGATATAAAGTTAAAGGTGTTTTTTGTCTGGTGCATATCTTTCAATTTTTAATGTTGCAATCATCCAAATTAGGGCTAGGAGTAGGACAATTAAAAAGAAAAATGTGGTTTTTTTACAGGGATGCCAGTTTTCCAATTTTAACAGGATTTCCGACTTTTTGCCTTATTTTTATTACTTAAAAGTCAATTATTCTTTAAATACAGCTTTGAGAAAACTCTTTATTACTGTACAAGTTTCCTGCTTTTTTGTCAGAGGCCACTGGCATCCCTGTTTTTAGATATGCAAAATGAAATTGATAGTTCATGTTGTGGTTTCTTTTCTTTTTTTTTTCTTTATAAAAGGTAAAAAAAAAAGTTTGATACCAATATTATAATAAATTTGTCTTTGTGAATCTACGAGAGAGGTACAAATTTTATATTCAACCTGACCATACAAAATGAGTCTTCTGTCATATATAAGATTGTGGTAGTGTTGGAGTGGCCTTTGAATTCCCTTTCAAGTGAAACACTTTTTGCAATAGCACATTTCTGAACAAAGTTATGCCTAAAAAATTATCAAAGTAGGTGGCTTCAAATTCTCAAGATTTGAGAAAACCACATTTCAAGATTAACAATTTCCAAAAATTAAAAAATCTTGATGCTTAGCAACCAGGGTTTGCCTTTACTTTTAAATTAAATCATACTTTCATTGCTATATTGATTAAAATGTTTAGAAAAAGTTATATTTTCGATAATCGCAAAAACATATGTTTAAACCGAATCTTTGTCAGCTATTAACTCTATTATCTCAGTGGCCCATTGTCGATAAATGATTCATTTTGTGTGGGCAGGTCACATATTAAAAGAGGCATGTTGCATATACTGCCCCACCATTCTTGCAAAACTGTGTATTCTCTTGTTAATTAATATATGTTTTTTTCATCAATCTGAATTTACAGAAGATCTGAATTATGAAAATGAGCTTTGTGTTATTGCTAATGGAGGCATTGGTGGGAATCACACAACAAACTTCCTGGGTGTGAAAGGCGAAGAAAAACTGATTGGTTTAGAGTTGAAATTGCTTGCAGATGTTGGTCTGGTTGGGTAATTAATATTACATGTACTTTTTTTTGTAGATGCTACATTTTCAGAGTAATCTGATTCTCAATGGGTTTTCTTATTGTCAAAATGGACAAAAAAAATTGGGACTTAATTTAAAATGTCAAATAGGTAACTTTGATATTGTGAACTGCACAGAAACTCGTCTTTATTGAGATCTTAGATTTCTTGTGGGTTCATATTTAAAATAGCCATAGTACCAGTAATTTGTCATTTATATTTTTGTAGACAAATGAATTTGGAGTCCACAGCATGACTTCTTTGTATACAATGTAGGTGAAATGTTCAGTAACTCACTTTACTAAGGCTTTAAGTGTAATTGTCGATAGGCAGACTTCCTCATGAAATGTTTCTTTTTTATGGTGACAGGCAAAATTTTTCTCCAAATATTTCTTTTTCTTTTTTATCTCAGTAGGAAAATATTGGATTTTTAAAGATATTTCATGTTGACATAATTTTTCCTTAGCAATTGGTGCAGTATCAGATTTTCCTTTTTTTTTTTTAGGCAGAGGGTTTTTTTATAGACTTTTTTTCTAATTTTGTTAAATTGACAGTGATAGTGACTCACAAAAGAATGCCTTTGAGAGTTTTGAATATATTACACCAAGCAGAGTCAGGGCATTGATTTTATGAAATGTTTAGTATTTCTTGACAATGATGCTTTGTTCTGATGTTAATTTTCAGTTTTCCAAATGCTGGTAAATCAACATTTTTGAAGGCCATATCAAAAGCAAAACCCAAAATTGCAGCCTATCCATGTGAGTAGAAACAAGCCACTAGGTGCAAACTATACTACATCTTTTTTGGGATCTCCTTGTTTTTTAAGAAAGGTGTTTTCTGGCCCTTTTTGATACAGCATTGGTATGTTTTATAGAAAAAAAAATACGGTTTTTGAGGCTAAAGAGTTTTTTCTTTTTTTTATCCACATTGGACTATTGATTATTTAAAATGACATCATTAGATTTTTTCTCCTACTGCTTTTTGTTTGATTTTTCATAATTTATTTTTACAGTTACCACAATATCACCACAACTTGGGGTTATGGAATATGAAGATGGTCGTATGGTAAGCTCATGACTTTATGTCTTGTAAATGAATATGATTCATATAACAAGCATTCTGGTAACTTTGGTAGGCTGGTGTGCATGGTTGTTGTTTTTTTTTCCGCCAATCAAGTCATTCCCTTACATTCTAGCACATTAATTAAAAATGTTTTTTTTTCTCATTATTTTTATTTAATAAATTCATTATGCATATAATGTAAACTTAGAATGCATCATCACAGCCATTCAATGTAAAAATATCAACAGCCCCTCATTTTTGTGTAAAATTGCTCTTGGCTGAAAGCCTCTATTTCTTTTCTCAGTTGACAATTACTTTTGCTTATGCAATGTAAACCTCAAAATGGTCTGATAAATTGAATTTCTCTTCAATCAACCAGCTCAAGATGTCATGATTTTTTTTCTTTTCTTTGTCTTTGCTAATATATAACTCATTTCTTTAACTAAAGAGGACTCAATTCTTATGATTTAAGCACCACTATGGATGACATTGAAAAAAAAAAGATTTTTTGTTACAAGCATGGTATAAAGATAGAAAATGCCTGACATTCTTTATTATGATCAAGCTGAAGTTTTACGTGAAAAAGACCTAGGCAAAACAGGGTGACTAAAATCCTCTTTAGTGTCTTAATTCTAAGTTTTGATGCATTCCAATAGAATTCTGATTATGAAATTTCCATTGTAGTGCAGTCAATCGCTGAACAAGCTACTTTAAAGTGTCATTGCATTGATTTTTATAACCAAAAAAAGAAATGAAATTACCTGCAATAGTGTCGTCTTGCTTTGAAATTAGATGCGTTTTCCGGGGTTTTTTTTTAATCTTTTTGTCATGAATGTTTCTTTTGCAAAGATATCTGTCGCAGACCTGCCAGGTTTGATTGAAGGTGCTCACCAGAATTATGGTATGGGCATCAAATTTCTTCGTCATGCTGAGAGAACAAAGCTTCTTCTTTACGTGTTAGACATCAACCCTTTTCAGCTCTCTCACAAATATCCAGAGAGGTCACCGTTTGAGACTTTGCTCCTCCTAAACAAGGTAACAAAGTATATTATTTAGAGGATTTGTGATAGGAATTGTATTATTGTGTGTGCTCACTGCCATACAAGTTACACTTGACATTCTCTGTAAAATTTTGTCTGTACATCATAATTGCTTTTTTGTAAATCATACTAAATGTATATTGTTTTTAAGCATATTTTAGCACTTGTTTATCAATTTATGTTCATATAGATTTATAAATTTTGTATCATAGTATCCAAAATACACAAGATATACAGTGGAGCATAGATTCCTTGAATTCTTTGAGGAAAATAAATCTGTTCATCAAAACTGTGTTCAAATATTTTAGGGCGGTAACCACATTATACACTGTAATCTATTAGCAAATTACTGACTTTGGTGTATACATATATGTGCACATGTGTTACATAAGCATTTTACCCTCCTAGTCTCTTGACAATGCCAGTTCACATGCTTAAGACTGCATTTGGCCCAGTAGATTTAGAAAGATAAGCCCTGAAAAGGTTTGTTATTTTTTTAAGTAATACGCGACTTTTGTCAGCTTAGACTTTTTGAGCACAATCTTGTTGATAGTAGAGGACAAGTCTTCCAACATATCGGTTGATGCACTCAAATTGTCATTATCTCTTTTGCTTAAATAAAGCTGTGGTTTAAAACTGTTTGTCTTGCCTCAGCAGATACTGCTTCATTACTTCTGACTCAGTTTCTACTTCCTCTTCCTACATCTCACACTCACATATGCTTTGCACAATTTCTTCTGCTGACATTCCCTCAGTTGTCTGTCCTGTGTTGTCTACAAAGACAAAACATATTTGAGGAAACATATCCTCAAAGAGGTTACCTGTATGTTCTTTTTCACAGATACATAATCTACTTTGTTTTTGTTTTCAAATAAAAAAAAAACAACGACCAAACTAACCATTATCTGAGAACATCAACGTTATGATATTGTACATCTGTCCCATCAAACATAAAGTTCATGATAGGGTCAAGGCAATCAACTCTTACCACATTTATATAAAAAGGATTGTGCCCTTGTATTTCCACTGTGAGATTTTCTTACAGCAGAATTATTTCCCAAACCTTTTGATTTTATCATGGGCAAGCTATCTGGAAAAAGTTTCTATTTTTCAAGATTTTATCTCAGAATATGTAATCATCTGAATTTAATTATTTTTCAGGAGCTTGATGAGTATGGTCATGGAATGTTGGAAAAGCCATCTATCTTAGCCCTGAACAAAATTGATACTGACCACTCAGGACGAAGTGTAGAAACTCTTACAGACTTAATTAAAAACCTTCCAGGTAGATTTATTAAAAATTCTTGTGGATCTGCGATAAAACAATTCAGTTAATTTTCAATACAACCAGAAGATAAAGCAGCATTCGGAAATGAAAATTGAAAATTGAGAAAACTGAACAGGCTTCAAAACACTGTTGATTTATTTTGAACATATATTATAAAATCAATTTAAATTAAATTTTAATCAGTTTCTCAAACCTTTGTACAAATACTTATTGGCAAAGCAGTTTTTTCAATAAGATCAATCAATCAGGAATTCATGAATGTTTAAATAATTTTATTTAGAAAGAAATTTTTGTTGTTTACCCCGTAAACAAAAAAAAAAAAAAAGATTTTCTAAATGAAATGATTACTCAAAAATATGTTATGGCTTTGTTTTATGCTTCATTGAAATGAGTTTAGAATCTTAATATTTGGTGCTATTTTAAAACACAGAAAACTAAAAGCTTAATATAAATCTCACCTGTGCTTTTTTGGCAATAAGCTAATGGAGATACAAAGGAAATAGTTGATAGGGTTAGATAAAGAATATTTTTTAATATGAAAGGTTTAACCATTTCTTAATCTTTCAAAATCAATATAGCATTGAAATTATGGTTATAATTCTAAAAGTAAAGGTAAAGTTTGTTTGTTACGGTTTTTTATATCTTTAAAAGTGCCATCCTTTATTAGTTACTATTTTCTCAAAACCTTGAGAATTTTGAAACCATCCAGTTTGATAATTTTTGCCTAGAGTTAGAAATGTTCCAAGGCAAAAATTATTTCACCTTTTTAAGGGGAATGAAAAGGTCTTTCCAACAGTATCCAAATCTCATGTTTAAGAAATAGCTTCTAGTCTCATTTTATATGGTCACAAATATCCTACAAGAGTTCTCAATATTTATGCTTTTAAATCTGAAGTGTACAGTTTCATATGTTTAACTTTTAGTCCAACAATTTATTGCCCCCAACTCCTTTTTCTTTTCCATTTTTGCAGCATCCCTTGATCAAGTGTCTGAGGATTTGCATCCTACACATCTAGTTAACTTTGATGACATCCTCACCATGTCTGCAATGAACAACAGGGGTCTAGCGCAAATTAAAGATAGAATAAGAGAAGTAATGGATGTCCATGCTGAGATGAGACATTCAGAGGAAATGGAAAAAGCAAAAGCCTTGTCAAAATATGAAAATGTACACAAAGAACAAACTAAACAGCAATTGGTCTGACACCTTAGCCTTTTTTTTTGAATGTCTTTTTCTTTTTTTTTGTATTTTATAGGTTGAAATGAAATAAGGAAGGAAAAGTTAAAACACTCTTCAAAAATCATTGAAAAGTTTTACCTTATTTAATCATTTAATAAGGACCTATGTAGCTTTCTACACACACAACAAGCCAGTGGTAATGACACTATTGCTATATGCTCTGTTTTACTTGTAGTGAAATTAAGAATATCAACTATGCTAATGTATAGATTTAATGGGTTTTTTTTAAATGAAACATTTTTACAAATATTATGTCCTTTAAAAGCTACAGGTTAATAGTCCTGGGCTATAATTATGTCAAAAGTTCATAAACATTCAATAATTGAGGAAACCTGGAGATAACATTCAAGATGAAAATAGAATTTCCAGCCTAGACTTTAAAATGTAGGTCTTTAGATCTATGAAGTAATCTTAGCTTGTTTACAGCAAAAATATTTTGTGAATGTTACATCCACAAGTAGATTGATTTTAAAACTTTATTTACGTCCGTAGGCAACATAAAGTTCCTTTGTATAAGAGTAGAATGATAAGTCAAATTCAAATGGTTTGTATTTGTAATATAGATCAGTTGTTAGATCTACCTAGTATTGCATGTACTTTCCCTTCTGCTTTGTTTAAAATTTGGTTTTCTGATATGTGTTTTACTATGAAATGTGTTTTCTTTATGGATTGCATGAATGACATTTAGAAATACCATAAATTTACAGTTGTCATAAGTTGAACTTATATCAGATGTTTTCCCATGTTTGGAAAACTTGTGAGTACAGTTTCTGTACAAACAAAAAACGATATCTAGAAACCTATAAATATTCTCTCTTGGTTCTTACTTGGAGAAATTTTTATGTGAATGTAATGTCCATGAACTTATAGTTGACTTTTTTTCTTTAAAAAATTAAAAAGAACAACAGTTTGACTTCAGCGCTCTATAGTCACGTTTACTACTGTCTCTGAACTACAAAATAAGATCTCTAGATCTTTATAAAAAATATCAAAACATCTATGCGGAATAAAAAAAAAAAGCTTTGACATAAAGAGTTACAACAGACATAAACACATCTCAGCTAGTGGTAGTAATAGTGTCTGTCATCTAAGTTAAAAATAAAAGAATATGATGAAATTTTTCCCAAAGGTTGCGAAATATCTCTTTTTATTTCTGTCTCATTAAGAAAAGCATATGAAATTGTCCCCAAAGGTTGTAAATCAATGTTTTCTATTTTTATTTCTATATTATTAACAAAAGCATCTGAAAATGTTGCAAAATGCCTTCATTTTATATTTCTATTGCTCACTACCTAATAAAAAAAAAAAGTAGCAGGCTGTAGAAAGTGGTTTAATGAATTGAAAAATATTCAGTGTTTTCTCTTGGCCTACTATGAATTCTGGTGATAAAACTGTTGGCTAGAAATAATTTTTTAAAAGTTTGAATACGTTTTAGAAGATAAGGTCTTAACCCTAGTCTTTACTTCATGCACTGCGAGTAACAAAGTAAAATTCCTGCAGCAGTGGCTCCCATGGGCAAAATTGAAAGACATTACTAAACTACTTTCCATTCATCAGTTGAACTTAATTATGAAGAAAACGTGAAAATGTTTTTTTTAATCACAAATTGGTTGAACTGGTCCATTTTCCTGTGCAAAGTCCCCCCTCTCAGGATATTAAGAAATTTTGCAGACCAGCACTATTATGTATACTATACCTATTACTCCATCTGTATGTGGCAAATACATTTAATTACAAATTTACAATACATCATTTATCACTTCAGTCGATAAAACAAACCTGCAACTAAATCTCAAGATGAAAGGAAACGGTTCATTTTCTAAAGACACATATGAATGCCTTCCTTTTTTTTGTTTAATTCTTCAGCATTGCAATCATTGCATGCTCTTAAAAAAGTGATATTGTGAGAGAAAAAAAAGCAAGCCTGCATATTATCACACTTGGTCCTACTTTATTTTATAGATAATTATTTGTTTTTATTACTTTTGATAAAGTCAAAAATAAAATAGGCACCTGTGCAAGATTATATATGAAAAAATTGGCCTAACATGGCCAATTAGAAGAAAAAATGTTAGCAAGGCAAGCATCAAAATCAATTGAATTTTCTTTATTAGTCCTTGTTCTGAAATGAAGAGAAAGAGAATCTAAACTTTCAAAATAAAATTTTTAATATAATTACACAAAACATTAATATAAATTTACATTTGAATATTGACTTCATGAAAAAGCAAAAGAACGGTTACAAGAGTATGGATACAGTAGAATCTCTTTAAACCAAAATTTTAGGGCCCTTTGAAATCATTTTGGTTCAAACAGATTTTGGTTTAGGGAGAGCTTCACAGTTGAAAATAATTTAGGTCAAAGTGTAGTGAGTATGGTCAAAAGAAGGGCAAACTGTAGATCTAGTCTTCCAATAACACAGCATTGATTCAAGGAATCCATGATTGTGTGCAATTCCCACTTACACCCTGCTTC
>BLXT01005153.1:1342218-1362029 GCA_019648995.1 Plakobranchus ocellatus
AAAAAAAAAAAAAGAACGTGTTCATTAAATTAAAAACAAATTTATGCCTTACTACCATTTATATTCAAGAGTAACAAACTGTAAAAGATATCATTTAAAACTAAAGACAAAAAAAAAATTCCTTTTTTTCCTTAGAGATTTGATTCGAACCTGTGGTAAGGAATGAGTTTCATAAAAGATACTGCTGATCAAAGGCAAAATAAGACTTGTTCAGAAAATAATACTCTGAGGAAAATTAGTGAAGGTAAATTTGCTTAAGGAGGCAAGCTCTTGCATATGAAATAACAATCAAGCAGGTGAAAGACAGGAATGATCATTGATTTTGTACATGTCGATGAAGATTACGTGAATGACTCAAAATGTTTTAACAAAAGGTAAAATAATTCACATGTAAAGTTATGCCCACTTTGTGTCGCAACTTCTTCAGAACTGAACCATTCTCAAACCCTGTAAACTGGCTAATTAGAAAATCTATGCAATGCGTACTTTGTGCCCCAAATTACATATGTAGGAGCCACCTGCAGTTTGCATAACACCGAGGATAGGCCTTAGTTAGAACCAACTTTGAGTTAAAATGAGCACCTCAGCCTTTTTTTTTGACACAGAAAATTGATTGTTCATGCTGTTTTCAGATGGCCATTTTGTGTCACAAATCTACCAAAAATTCAGGCACAGCATTTAGGATGATGGAATGTTGATATGGTAGCACTAGGTAAAATTATGAAAAGACAGCCTCCAACTTATACTAAGTCAGGCATCTTAGGCAGAATTTTTTTTTAAGTAATACTCATAATGCTATTTTTGTGCTCTTTTTTTTTTTTGTCCATATTATTATTATATTTTCCTTTTCATTTTTAATTTTGTCTTTCTATCTTATGAATTTGATTCCATGTCCTCGCTTTATTGTTAACATCAGTGTCTATAGATACTGTACATTAATAATAGATTATACAGTCAGAAACACTAAACTAGGCCAGTAAAGCAGTCTGTAGGGGAAACAAAACTCTAGCTCTTCTGGAAATCAGTTGAAGATGCAATTCCAGTTCTATCCAAAGTTGCCTTAGGCTATGCCTTTGTAGTAAACTGCAACAATGCAGATGCAAAAGAAGTTTTCTCTTTGTACATGTTGCTGCTTTCTTCTTAGACTTGCTGGTTTTTTAGAGAAAAACAACAAATTCTATCTCAGTATCTGTTTCCTTCTGCTTAAATCCTTTATTTTCTGATTAAGCGTTTATTTACATCAGTGCATCCCAATATATGCTTTTGAGCACCTTGGATTATACTGAACTATGACAGATTTGTTTTGTAAAATTTGGCCTTTTTTGCAGAAGCCAGTCCAGTGGACTAATGATAAATCAATGTGCTGAGGGAATGAAAAACAATGATTTATTCATACAATCAATACATCTGCTTTTTACTGTATTGGTCTTAACAAAAAAGCAACAGTAACTCAAAATGTCCATGAAATATGAAATCTACTTATAACAAGATCAAATGCAAGTTAGACTTGAGTACATTTTTCTCCCTTATTTGTCATAAAAAGAAAAAACAGACCTTCATCATACTATTTTGCCTTCACTTTGGCTTCTTCGAGTAAACAACTTAGAGGCATAGACTTGAGTGCATTCTTCTCCTGTATTTGTCATAAAAAGAAAACAACACAGTCTTTCATTAAACTATTTTGCCTTCACTTTGGCTTCTTCAAAGCAACATAGAAGCAACTGTCTAATGCTGAGTGATAGCATGGGTTACATAAAAAGTAGGCAGAATATTGAGAGACACAAGGAATCACAAGGCTAAAGGGATAAAGCATTGAACTGGAGAGATGATCGTATGATACAATGCTAGATTGGCAAAGCAAAGTCAGCTTCCTACCTTTAAACTTGTAACATATGGGTGTTCTTTGCTGAAACATATCTATAATGTTCATCCTATCTGTATTCTTCATTTGGTCTTCTATGATGTTATGGATGGAGTGAAAATACAGGCAAAAAGTTTTAATGTACAATTGTGTTGTTTCGTTTCTAAAACAATAACTTTAAGTCGGTGGTTGTCTTTTCCTATTTTTTATCACAACCCATTGATTTCCAAACCATTCAGATTATTCCCTGAGACAGAAAACTGACCATAAAACCTGTCCTAAAAATGCCCATTTTGTATCACAACTCGCAGATAATTAAACCTTCATCTTTTCCCCAACATTGAGGACTTATACTTTGTCTTAGTAATGCCATTTTGTATCACAGCTCCTTGATAAATGAGCCATACGGCCAGCCATTTACCTAATTTTAAAACTTAACTTAATTTAAAAATACATCAAGGGGTCAAAATTATTAATAAGATTAAAGAGCTAAATGGCTTTGAGCAATACCATCAAAAGAATTAGGAAAAAAAAATTACGGTCAACATTGTTTAAGTTAAGCCTCTTGTCCATTTTCATTCAAGTTGATCTTTTTACTTGAAACAGCCACCTTTGAACACTTTTTGTAAAGAGTCACCGCATAACTCCATTTTTATCTAAGTCAATCTTTTACTGTTTGACACCACTCATTATAGAACACTTGCCTCTCTCTAATCTATAAAAAATGTTACCAGCATATGCTTTTGGGCCTCTAAAAACTATTTCCCCCCCCCCCCCACACACACACACACACATATGTGCGCGCGCACAAAAAAAAATTGCTTCAATCAGGGGAGGCAATTAATAATCATGTTAGTCTACCTTTTTTAATTATGTCCCCTAGTCAACAACTTAGCAGTGTTGACTGTATATCCTGAGTTCCAGTTTATGTGATAATCATATTCACCTGATCTAATATAANNNNTATAAACTTAAAAAAAAAAAAAAAAAAAACATTCAGTGGCATGTATAATACATGTGATAATCATATTTACCTGATCCGATGTATAATTTTAAAATTTGGCAGTATGCCCATTATATGCTATAAACAATAGTAAATATTTTAGCTAATATATTTTAAAATTCACATTCGACATTATGGTAAAGATATATACAGAATTCTTCTTGCAGATACAGGCATATAATGTAACAATAATTACATTCATTTCATTTTCTTTAATTTTGTAAAGCACAGAAAGAAAGATCATAATTTAAAAAATTAAAAACTGACCTATAATTGCTTTATAATCAACAGGTTTTATGTCTTGAGTCAGGGACCAATGCCAACAAGCTGTATTTTGTACATTATACTTTTGACCTCAAGGATCTTTTCATGTTCTTTTACTTCTTTGCTTAAATCTTGTAACAAAATTAATTTTTTCTACTCAATTTTGACTATTGCAAAGCTCACTGAATGTAGTTTTGGGCTCTTGAAATGGTTGAATATGTTCAAATGCACATTCTCATTTTTTAGACTGGTCTGAAGAAGTTATGAATACAGAATTTACCAGTATCCTAATTTTCATGGGATTTAAGGTAACTGCAATATGCATATAGACAACAGCAAAATGTGAAGTTTTTGTAGAGTTTTTTTTTGTTTTTAAATCAAATAAATAATACTAAATGTTTCACATAATGTCAAATACTTTTGTTTAAAAAAAAAAACAAACTGGAATATACAGATAGAGAAGAATTAACCATTAGATACATTCAAATGGCTTGCAAGTTTATACAGTATATCTGTGCTGAGATCTGAAGATACACATCTATATAAAATTCACTTTAAAAATCAAAATCAAAGTTGTAATGCATTCAATCAAAAGAGAATTTCAGTGAGCAACCTCAGATAGCCAGCTCCAAGGTTACTATTTTAAGTCACAAAAACTATGAACACAGAAAAATTATTTTAAATCCTTTCAAAAATTACAACCAGTATCACACAACTTACTCTGCTTTGACTGCACAACCTTACTACTACCAGTCTCAGTAGTTTACTCTACTGCAGAAAATTAAATGGAATCATAAATAAACAACTGGAGGCATTTGTTTTTTCCTGAGTTACTTAACAAAACAAAATATCACTTTACCATAACATTTAAATGCATTGAAATTGGCTAGGCCATATGTTTTGGATTTGGTACTATAAAATAATCTTTTTACAGCTTGATTCGACTTTAAATCCCTATAAATATTATTCACACTGGCATTTGATCGACCTTGTTATATTTGTATCAAATTAAGATTCTTCGAACATAATATTTTAATTTGTGTCTTTTTCTGTGTGATGCGCTCTAACCATGAGACTCGTATGTGACCTCCTGCTTGATTGTCCATCCAAAAAAAGGTCATAAAAGCCTAAAATCACCTTGTACTAAAAGGACAATTTGCAATTGCATATCCAAAAGCTACATGTGTTGTAAATTAGTTAGGCCTGTGATTGGTTTTTGGTAAATTAAGTTTTTAGCTTTAAAAAAATTTATACTTTTTTTTTTTTAACTTGCGGAATAAAGGATTTATAGATAAAAACAAATTCATAAACAATACACCACTATTTTACCCTTTTTTTCTTTTGTACATACAATTTGTATTCCTCAATATTTGATTCAAATTAAAATCTCAATTATATTCAAATAGTATGCATTCATGAAGGTAGGTATAAATAACAGGGTAAGAAGAGAAGAGTGCAGAGGAGCATTTTGCAACCAGTTGATATATTCTCCATATTTGATAAACAAAGACTATAATACTTTTGACTTTTTCTTAACATTCTTTAAGTCACTTTTTCAGAATGTTCTATTGGGCTGCATAGACATACTGACATGATTAATGCAAATTATTAATTTATGCTGAAAGAGAGTCTGAACTGCCTGCTGAAGTGATAACAATAATTTCTAGTCAATTATGATTTGGGATGATAAAATCATCTATCTCAAGATTGATGAAACCTTACTACTACCAGTCTCAAACTTTAAAATGTTTCTTACACAATGGTTGCAACAAAGCAACAATATGTATGAAAACTTTTGCTAGGAAAAAAAGCAGGCTCAAAACATATCAATGATATTCAGTCAGTGCTACATCAGTCAGTCATTACCAGTACTAAATTCACAACTCCTGAAAATGTGAAAGTCAAAGCAAACAAAAAAAAAAATAATAATAACTGCACTATTTTAAAGAATGGATACACATGTTTCTGTCAGTTATAATTCAGAATTAGTGATGACTGCTGCAAGCACCATTAATCTCACTATTTTCATGTTCTTTACTTGCCGAGGAGTAGTCACATGGACTAAGACCAAGAAATTCCATGGCATTTCCACAGAGAAGTTGATGCTGTAGAGAGCAAAAATAGGAGTTTTTTTTTAAATTGCAGCTGATACTTTCCTTGTATGTCATGCTAAGCATTGGTTTTAGGTCTCTTTCTGTACTACCCGTCCCCAAACATACAGGTTAATTGTACTAGTTATCTGCAGCACTAATCACATTATTACTCACTGAATCTTTTTATTTTCCCACATCATTATTTAACAAGCGATGAGATGAATTGCAAAATATTTACAATCTCATTACCATCTGCAATTTACAATTAGTCAATAAAACAGAGCAGAATGAGCCAAATAAGTTCTGCTTTTGAAAAGAAGTTATGTGCAAGAGAAGATAAAACTCACTCAATAAATAGTACCTTCAAATAAAAGAAAATTCAGTTTAAACACAATAAGTTTGATTTGACTTCACTATAATTTACCACCTTCCCAAAAGTAGATAAAATTAGGTCAATGAATTGTGACTAAAAAATGAAAGAAAATTCAATTTCAGCAGTTTCAGTTTTAGTAGACTTCAATAAAATTTAATTAATGGCTGGGTGTGTTCTGGAGGAAAAATGTAGGCAGCTTGATCTTGGAGATTGTTCGCCCAAGAACTTTCCCAGTTATATCCTTTGTCCTTCTACTTCTTCTACATCCAATGACTTGCAATAACTCTATCTACCCCAGGCACAATACATTACATCATGTTTTTTGTATATATTTGTATATCTAGAAGCCCTAATAAAAATTAAAGATTTTCATGTTTATAAAAAGATCCTGAATCTTGTTAAATGGAATTTTAAGTTTTTGACTATTATATAGTTATTTCCCATTGATGTGAAACCGCTCTTTCTGTATTTTTTGTAATTGGTCATTGTTAAGAGAATGTTAGATGGAAAGTATAAATTATTTTCATTGGCTGGGTCTGTCAAATATGTCCATTTTATTTCACAAATTCAGATGATCTCTACGACAAGTACAGTATGCATCCTCTTTGACAGATAAGATTAGAAAAATGCCATTTTCAAGATTAATCTTAAGAAAAAATTAAAGATATTCCACAAATTCTCCAGTTATTAATGGAGAAGCAAGAATATTTTTACAAATTCTATAAGATCAGATATTTTTTTTAAAGGCATAAACATAAAGTAAATTGATTTTATACATTTCTTTATCCCACATAAAATTTTTTTGAATAGGACTGCAAATAAAGCCATTTAGAGGCACTTTATCACTTTAACTTATATTTTGTTCCATCTAAAGTAATCAAATATCTTTTTTTTCTAAAGAGGACATTACTATGGAAAATTCCGTAGAAGACTGAAAATGCGGACAATTAGAAGCACTAGTAAGTTCTCATATCACACAATATAACTCACTTTTAACTTTGAACTAAAATCATCCATTGATTCCACCAACTTTCCTGGGTGATGTTCCCCCAAAGGGAATGGATAATCACTTCCCAACATAACATGATCCTAAAGAGGAAAGAAAATAAATAAGGCTATGTAATGAATTATTCTACAACAAACCCTGCAACCTCAAATGGAAATAAATAGCATTCATAAAATTACCAGACCTTTCATCCTGAAAATTCAGTAACTTGATTAGTTTATACATTGTAGTACTAAGTCAACTAGCCAGTGGTCATTGGCTTTGCGCTGTGTTTGGCTTGTTCATCTAGGCACTAAATCAATTCTAACCCCCCTCCTCTCTCAATAGCCCATATATATTATATTTAGATATATATATATGCCTTGTGATCTTCCACCCTCTTGTTACTTTACTTTCTTCACCCACTCAACACATCAATGGCCCATCATTATTCCAAGTGTTCAATAGCTTTCCCTTACCTCCACACCCCACTCCTAATTGGCACCGCCCTTTCAAATAGAGGCTTTGGTTTTTTGGGAAATATGATTTATTTTTCATCTGATACAGAGGCAAAAGCTGCTTTCAGATATTGATTTTATTATTTTTAAATAGATTTCTCAAAATAAACTTCTAGAGATGTCAAAATATTTCCTTTGTACATAATGAATCTCAGAATAAATCTGTAGAGTTTTAAACGATTTGAACTTCAACTAAAGAAGATATAATTTAGAAAATCCACATAATATGCTATGTGAAATTCAAGTTGACGGCCATTAACATGGAAACCATGTGTCAAAATGTACTGCAACAAACTCGTTACATGTTAAAAATGTTTATCTCAAATTAAAAAAAAAAAAAAAAAAACTCTATGGCAGTGTGCATGCCCTTCACAAAACCTTTCAGCTTCATTAAATATAAGTTTAGCCACTTTATAATGCTGGAGCTTAGCAGTTTCCATCACCAGAAGGAATCTTTTTCACTTTCCATTTATTGTTTGGAAATTGAAAGCACAGTTAGAAACATGATTTTATGAAAACGACTTCCAATCACAACTTTTGATCGATTAGCTAATAACAAAGATGACAATGTAGGCTAGTTTACCCCTGTAAATAATATTAAAATGGAATAATTAATGAAAGTGAAGTGGAGTTTAGTGTGAAGGATACAGAAGATCACAAGCCAAGTCTACTTTTTTCACAAGTTGATGAACCTATATCTAGATCAGTAATGTCAAAATCCAATGCCTCTTCTTAAGATGAAATGGAAATTAATCACATGGGTTGTAACAAATTGATGTAGCCCAGCAATTTTGTTTACATAAAGTGACTTACTTCACCAATCACTTTAACCAAAAGCCTCAAGGCTTCATCATCATGAACAAGAGAATCAGTGTAAATCCTGCCCAAGTACTGTCTGGGATTTACAGAGTTATCAGTTGCGCAGAGATCAGGCCGAACATTAAATCCATGCTCAATGCGTCCCACAGTAAAAGGAAAAGAACCCCCTATGGATCATAGAGAAATTGAAAAGGTCCATTAGATGATCAGCAGCTGATAAACCACTAGAGAAGGAAATTCAAATTACTCTTTGGTTGGACAAATAAAAATCTGTAATCGTAAGGAAAACTGTATTTAAAGACTAGGGTATTTTGCAACTTTGTATATAATTACCCTAAGAACAAACCGATCATGAAAATGGCTAGAGATCATTTGGTAGTTGAATGTGTGGAAGTTGCAGGCAACAGTTTTATAAGTTTTTCTTGCAAAAAAATTCAAAAGCCAAAAACTTTGATGTAAAATTAAATTGGCACATCTAGCTTTCATCTTTCATACATACTGAGTAAAAACTGTTTAAATCAATACTGAAATGTTAAAACGCATGTAATTTACAAAATATGACTTGTTTGGATTAGTTTTAAGTTTACTTCCCCTGTTAATGATAAGCAAAGACAATAATAGCTGCTTACCACCATGAGCAAAACAAACTTTGAGTTTCGGAAATCGCTCAAGCACACCTCCAAATATCATAGAACATATAGCTGTAGCTGTTTCTGCAGGCATACCTATGAATTGGAATTTATTGTTTAGCAACATTCTTATGACTCAGAAAAAAAAAAGCTACTTATATATTTATATATATATATATATATATAATATTATGTACATGAAAAAAGGACCAATTTTAAAATAAAAATAATTTTTAACATGAAGGCTATCTCATCCCCTAAATTCCTAAATGCAAACCAAAAACAACCTCACAAATTTTACTTGGAAACTTGTTTATTGTATATGGTTTTAAATATACAATATACAAAGGTTTTTCATAGACATACCTACTAACCAAGGCAACCAATACTTCTTCATTCTTCCATCCATATCCATATCCCAGGGATGCACAAAGATAGCACAGTTGTGTTCCTCAGCTGCCTAAAAAGATGTAAGTGAAAAAAGATATTTGATAAATTTGATACAACTATGCAGCAGAGAAAAAAAGATCTGATAATTGCATTTAGCCTTGCCAAAATGTTACACTAGATGAGACAATGTACTCAATCTAGGCCTGGTGAGTTTCCACCTATTTGTTACTTTACTTTCTACACCCCCTGAACACATCAATGGCCTATCATTATTTTCTTAAAGATAAAATTGAACTCTCTTTATTATGTATGACAAAGTTTCTATCGACTCTTTTTATTGTCTTAAGTTTTGAGCTACAACTTTTTCAACAATATGAAGCCGTATGTTAAAACTGTTTAATCCTCTATCACATTATGTTACCATTCAAGAGAAAATCATTGGATCTAAAATTATCATGTATTTATAGTGAGTTTGACTTTACATTTTATATTTATGTCAATAAAACCTACTTCAGATCAAAATTAGGGAAATCAATAAATCTGTATAAGTAATAAAGTATTTATGACTTTATCAACTAATTCTTAAAGCACTTACAGCAAAAATTTGTTGCAGCTCTGGGGCATCTAGGTTCCACTTGTTCACATGTGACCCAATCTGAATGCCTGGAAATCCTATGTAAGAGATGAAAAAAAAATGTCAGACTCCACTCCAGCTTTACGAATAATGATGAATTATTTTTGAGTAATATACAACAATAAGTCGTTCTATTTTAAACTTGATGGGGATTGAATTGATGATTAACACTTGTTTTGTTTCATTGATTACAAATGACACCTGAGAAGCATATGTATATTATTTGACTTGTAATGATACCATTCTGTGTTTGTTCACAATTACCTTTTGCCTCATAAAAAAAAAAAAAATTGAAACATATAAAGCGCATGTAATGGCCTATGAGATAATTCATCAACCATCAACACTGCCATTTATGAATCAATCCAAACTATCATCCAGCAATAGCAAATCACCAAGGCTGATAATGATATTTTAAAAAAGACAAACGAACATAAAATTACTCTCAAAAGAGATAATTTTACCTTTCTTGAGTGAAAGGCACACAATTCAATGGTAAAAGAATTTATAGTGATTATTTTTCTTTGATAGATCTAAAAAGATTGATGATAGAAAACTATAAATGTTATGCAATGATGGTGAAAAAAAAACATTGTTACTAATACTAATTGCTCCTACAAATTTATATTCTTACCCAACTCCTTTCTGCACCTTATGAGCTCTTTCACTGCCAGATCAGGTGCCTGCATTGGGACGGTTCCAAGGCCTACAAATCTGGTTGGGTGGCTAGCAACAACACTTGCAAGCTCATTATTAAGTATCTGTGAGAGATCTAAGGTATCTTTTGGCTCCGCCTGGAAGGCAATTGAACCAAACAAATAATGCTTTTAGTCCATGTTTGAAAAAATATGTGAACAATTTTCACATGGATTTAGTACTTTTTCTTTTAATATTATTTTTCTCAAAGGCTAACCCTTATTTTCTGGTCATCAAAGTCTTGATACAGTAGTCCCCATCTAAAGGCACGTTATGTAAGCCCTTGCTCAGCCTAAGCGCACAATTTTATGGCCAGACAGATATTTTACTATATACTTTATACTCCCCAACGCTCTCTGGGTTAGTGTGAACAAGTGCCTTTTGATCATGCCCACACCAAACTGAGAAAAAATCAGACCTGTCCAGTAGATGGAATGCCATTCTAATTGCCTGCATAAAATCGAAGAGCGATCCAACACCCACAGCTTAATAACTGAGAGAAAACAACAGTAGTCTTTTAGACAAATACATGTTGGATAGGCAAAACACGGTCATGAGGTTTTAGGGCAGTAATATCTTGCTTTTCAGATAGTTTTTTTGGAATCACATCTCTTTAAATATTTCTTTCATAAATTACCTGAAAATTGTCCTTTTCTTTCTAACCACAAAAGCTTACGTGAAAACTTTCAAACGTAGAATCAAAACATATTCCCATTTAGAAAAAGTTGGTATCGTATTCAGTTCCATTGAAAATTATGTTTGTATCCAAGATGGCCAAAATTTTTCAGTTGCCAAGCCATTTTGGTTGTTTATATTACTGTTTGGGCTCATATTAAACAAATAAGCCATTTATAAAGGTATCATTTAAGAAATAAAGAAAATAACCCCTGAGTGCCGCACTTGCCAATAAGAGTTACTCACAAAAAGGCCCTTGGCCTCTAAAATTTAACTAGCATTATGAAGCTTTCTACGTCTAATTAGTTTTTTTTATTTCTCATATGCAGACTACAATGAGTATTTTTTTATTTGCTCACCTTTTTCATTTACTTTTTTCTTTTGCATCATACAATTTAAAGTAAATTGTGGACAACAAGAAAGTTTATACATTGAATTGCCTAGAATATAAAGTCAAGTCAGAATGCAAGTAATGTATCATGGAAATAAATTCACAAATAGAATGACCAAAAACACTTCTTATCGTATGAGCATGTTACAAAACACATCAAAGATGAAAAAAAAAAAACCCCAAAAAAACAGAAACATCTAAATTCAGTGGCATTGGAAGAGTGTTTCAAAGCATAAGAACTACAACTTCTATGTATCATCATCAATGCAGGATAATTGAGAATGTCCACAAAAACAAATAAGATTAGACTAAATCATATGAGGCCATTTTGGAGCATCAATACTTCACAAAAAAAAAAATTAAGAAAGAAGCACTTTCCAGGCCGCTTGAATCATCATAAACAACTTGAATATCCACCACAGAAGGCAAAACAGGAGTAAAGATAGACAAAGAATTTAAAACCTCTTTAGATAATTGGATGGGTAGGAGAAAAAGACCAATAGGCCCTTTTAAGTTAGTACGCAGATATGTGATTGGCCAAACTAAATTAGATTGCCCATTTGCTTCCGACTTTATAATTACAAAAAAAAAAAATATTCCCATTACCTTTTCCCTAAACTCATATTACTGAGAAGCTGACCTAATTCTTAAGAAACTCCATAAATGTCATTTCATTTCACAGGCATGTAAAGGGTTTTGTGTTGAAGAAAACTGCAGGTAGGCTGCAGAATGATTGTAGTATTGATACATAAAAATTACAAAAGCATAGAAGTGAATGTTATTGCTTAAAAAAACTGATATGATTATCACTTTCATATACACAGTAGACCACACCTAAACCGAAAACGGCTAAACCAAAAAGAAATTGAAGAGCTTCCCGTTTTTCCTCTCATTCTTTCTTATTAAACATGCAGTGAACCGAAAGCGTTGGCCGCCTTACTATTGTTAAAGCGAAAGTAAAATTACCGGGAAAGCCCAGTCACTGTCCGACCGACGCTTAAAAACATTTTTTTTTTTATTACACACCCTGCCCTTCCCTTTCTTTCTTGCATTTCTCCATGCCAACCTAAAACTGTTACCGGTACCTAACACCACAGACGGGTGGGCCCGATGTCTGGCTAGGTCTAGGTCTAGTGCACACACCCGCCCATCCCTTCTCTTCATCAACTCAGTGTAAAAGCAGCAGGATGGTGCCAGACACTCCCTGCATGTCTAAGTCCCCTCAGCGCAAAGCTAAGCAAACACTGTTACATCACAGCCGGTAATAAAGCCATCTCTCTTGTTGAGAACTTCAGTACCAAAAAACTTAGGCCATGATTTAATAGTAAAAGTAGAGGACTTCAGCGCCAGAAAATTTACTTAGGCTATGATGAAATTGCAAAAGCTCTATATTAAATATTCTACATCAACAACAGACGCAAAAACCTTTTGACTGAAAAGGAAAGGGGAGATAGAAAGATGGATGAAAAAGAGAGAAAGATTCGTGGATAGGCGTTTTCATTCACACTCAATGTGATGTGATGATGGGTGGGATTGATATAACTTAATATTTTGGAAGCTGGTTACTCTTCTTAATTAATCTTACTTATTTTATGCGCTATGCTTAAACCAAAATATGTTTAGACCAAAATAGAAATCATACTCCCTAGAATTTCGGTTAAACGTGTTTCACTGTATATTCCTGTCAACTAGATGATAAAGTATTCATTTATTTCAAAGTAATGTCAATAACACAGATTATTTTTAAAAAATAAAGGTACACACCCAGTAACTAAACATCACTGGGACAGTAGAGAGAACTTGCACATCCACACCTGGAAATTTGTTCAAATGGAGTTATAATGGAGTTATAATATCTATGCATACAATGGGGAAAATAAACAGGATAGAATTCAAAATACAACAAAAATGGGAATACAAAAAAAGAATCTTTTAATTCATTATAAAATTGTGTTCTTAATGCTGGATCTTTTGACAATCTGGTTTCCCCTTCTTACTTGCTTTATTATATTGTGAATGAATCAAAATCATTATGTGTATCCTGAGAAATGACATTATTAAAACGAATGTTTCCATCTATTTTCTGCAGTATTCCTCTTACTTTATTGCATTTTCAGCTATTCCTAACAAACTAGGATTCTACTTTTCAATTTGGAACAGATCATTATTTTTAGCCAAATTAGGTTTGAAATGAAAATATGTTTGAGGGGAGGACCATGATCTGTGATGTCTGCTCTTTACAGAGCACCTATAGAGGAAAAAGCACCTATAGAGGAAAAACAATTAGCATCCAATGGAATATATTTTCTTTCTCTTACTTTTCAGTCAGTTTTTTATGCATTCAATTTCAAACTTTCAATAACTCATGATTCTTTACATCAAGTATTATGGAACTCTAGACTTAAATACCAAATGATTAAAAATATAAAGTAAAAATTACATTCCATTTTTTTGTGATTGAGAAGTTCATGGGGGAAAATATAAATCAAACAAAGTACCTGTCCTATTCATTTCTTGTATGCGAGCCTCTGCAGACCAACAGTTATCCTCAATGACTCTAAACAGATGACCATCTTTCATCATTTTTGCTTTGCCCTTGCAATGATGATGGAGCTGTATCCAACCTCCATAACCATATCTCTGAAATGAGAAGTTGAAAAGCAGACAATGAAGTATCTTCAGCCTCCAGAAAAATGAAATTTGATAGAACATCCATTTTATTTCATCATACCGGCTATCATATTTGTATATTTGCGAAACTTGACAAAAAGGCTTCACAATAATATAAAATGAGTTTTTAAATTAAATCTAAATCCTTTCCAATCGCTGCTAAAGATCTTCAAATAAAATCAACCTTCAAGCCTTTTTCTGTTCTTTCTTTGTAACTGCTCATCTGCATTTCACTTCTCAAATAAGACTTTGACCAATACTTTTATTTTTTGATACATCATTCTTTTTTTTTAATCTTGCCAATTCATGCTTGTCAGTTTGCTTAGTTACTGAGTTGTAGATAAATAATCATAAACATCAAATTGTAAGCTAAGATCTTAGCTTCAGTTTCATAAATGACATTTGAGCATCATTTGCAATAAGAATAGAACAGACGCAGACACTCATAAATCAATAAAACTGACCACCCAATGCAATGTACAATATGAAGTGATATATCCAGCATCTGATGACACTGAATACAGGCTAAGAAGGGTCAGGGGCTTTTGATTTACCGAATATTTGATATGGAAATGTATCCTGTTTCAATGTACCTTGTGTGCAGGTGTATCTAACTCTGTGCTTATAAAAAAAAAGTTAATGTATGCCGAGAATCTCTATTAACAATACATTTTCCTACGGTTCAGGCCACTCTTATTCTTAAACACATCGTTATTGAGCTTACTTCTTGATATTACTAATTACTACATAATTATTCTGCCTGAACTTGTCAAACTTCACTTCTGTCAATATTCTCCCTTGAGGAGTCTTAGATCCTTAGTCAAATTAAGAGTAAAAGAAAAGATAAGCACATCTGGGTCTATAACTTATAATACTTGACTGGGGAAGCAAAGTTTTGCAGTCATTCAGGCATGATGGTTTCATTTGAACAACCATTCTCTTTGGCTTTTGGAAAAAGAAAATCATGATATTTGTTTAGTTAGATATAATAATGGCACATTCTGAGCAGACATTGTAGAAGAAACCTAATGCTGCGTGCCACAACAGGAAACTGGCCATCTGAAACAATCAAAGAGCTCAAACTAAGCATACAAGTCTCAGATAGCCTGACATCTTGAATTCTAGCCCTACTCCGCCCTCTTTTTTCTCTTTCAATGCATGTGTGTAGCAGTGATTTGGGTGCTTATTCCTGATCACCTTTTCCAAAGTAAAGACAAAATTGATGACTATGTGAACAGTCCTCAACCTGTTAAAATGCAAAGGGAAAATTGTTCATTTTCATCTGCTTTCCCCCTCATGGAAGAAAAAAATATCACCACTAAGACTCTTAAGTCATAAACCTGTAGCACAAGGTCATCACCTTCTCGCTCTCAGTGGTCACACTTTTAGTTTTAGAACTGCTCCTCTAGTTTTTTCAAAACAAAAATAAAGCTGTTTCAGGTGAGAAAGAATCCCAAAACATGATATACATGTATTACCCCAAGGGAGGCATCATTACTGGATCTAACCTAATTGCCTCTACTTGGCATGTATCCTCCCATGTGCACAGTACTTAAAGGTACGTTCCAAAGCCTTCCGAAGCAGATGGAAAGTACTGCAGTTTGCACCTCTACAGTAGGAGCCTAGTTATATCATTTCATCACAGATACAGACTATGCTTGCACCATGTTCCAGACCAACAATTTTATCTTCACCTTACAGAAATTATCTGTCCTTACAATTTCCATTTCAAGGCTTTAAGTGCTTTTTTTGTCACTTTTTCTGTATATGTTTTTTAACCCCAAAGTACCCTAAAACTACATTGCATCCCATTATAGATGGCATATAAAAAACAAAGTGTGCAGTAGGACATGAGTCCGCATACTTATTTTTGTTCATTCGGACATAGACATTTCTGTGATGTCACGAGTTAGTCAATTTTTATACCATATACCTCTTTTTCTGCCAAGTACGTTTATCACAATATCAAGATCCATTTTGGGAGTTTAAGGTGACTTTTGATCCCCCTCATTTTGGGCTCCAAACTATGGAGAAGGATCACACTTTTTCCAGTTTAGTCGAATTTGAGACAGCAGCTAACTCCAGCCACTGTCTCAACGATAAATCCACCTAACGGTTATTTTTTTTTCAGTCTGACTACTGTCAGTATGATAACAAGCTGGCACAGCAAGCCAGCATCCCTAAAATAATAATCCGGCCACTGCCCCAAAAAGCAGCATTTGTAAGAGATGGGAAAAGAAATTATAGATGATGAAAAGATGACCATTTGGCCTTGGGTGGACACCAGACTATTAGAGATTGAATCTGAAGAGGTTATCGGCATTCCTGCAGGAAAAGGGAACTCCTTTGATGCTTTCTATCAGAAAGTAAGGGGCTTGGTTTATTTGGGGGAAAAGTTAGGGGGTTATCGTGCTGATTTTGTTGGCGCTGAGGCCAGATTAATAAAATGTGGAGCTTCTAGGGGATGCGAGGACTGGTTTGCAACAGCACTTCGCTACAACTTGCTGGCTTAGCTGCTGCTAGTTTCTGTGTCGAGTTTTGGAAGTAATCAAATGTTGAGTTTTAAAAGTAACTGGGTTTGACTGTAATTGGGGCAGAGATAGCATAAAAAAATTTCCCCACAACTCTAAAACCTACTCTCTTTTGTATGTTCGTCTTTGCTCATTTTTATTTTACTTAATTCTCCCTATTTATCTTCTAGCCAAGACACTGGCCCCTGGCCTGATGGAGGGTCTGAAAGACTGGTATAGACTGGCTGTGGTACATTGAAACCAAACAATCTATCTCTTACTAGATCTAGCAGCTACTTGATTGAAGTAAATCTGTAAACTTCTGGTAGCCGTGGCTGCACAATCAACTATCGCCTGCTACTTTGCAACCTGAACATATTATGTTCTATTTTTTATGAGTAATCTTGGTCCACACAATACAAAGTCAATAAAACGGCCAAGAAGACTAACTTCTAATAATTAAAACTAAACACTAATAGACTACAATTTACAGTATTCATTTTACGAAAGAAGCCTTGAAGAAAAATCAGAAATTAAGACTAATAAGAGTCTGGGACCTGAACCCCCACCAGGGACTCTGTCCCTGGACCCTGCTGGGGACCTACCTAGCCCCCAGATCCCCTGGCAATTGCCTTTGGGGTATGCCCAACCAATGCTCACACCCACGAGCTGCCGATTTCTTTTTACCTTATACTAGATCTAAATCTAGATCTAATCTAGATTCTTGCTCTGGATCTAGATCTAGATCTAAACGTCATTGTGGATCTACTTTTCCCATGTTAGATCTTATCTAAATCTAAATCGAGTTTTAATCTCTCTTTTACAATTCTAAATAATGATGAACACACTGTTTACCTCCTTTAGGTCTGGCCAATTTTCTGGCAAAATATGAGTGTGTAGGTCAATTTTCATTATATGCCTATTGAACGAAAGAGTTTGAATCTGAAGTTTTAAGTGATTTTTATAGCACTCGGAGTTAAGACTTGACGATCCGATCTGAGTTGGCCTTGATTTAGATCTACACTTTTAAAACTTCGCACCTACGCAAACGTGTAATCACGCTTCACTCATGATAGGCCTAGCTAATGTCAAAATTCGGAGCTTCAGACTCGAGATAGAAGCTTTGCTTTGCCCTATTTTATTTATTAAGCTAAGCCAGCTGCGGCAGCTGGTGCCCAAGCTTTGATGATGCAAAATAATGCCAAGGTTGCGCGGTCCTCGTGTCGAGAAAGAAGGCCTAGGCTAGATTTGCGATATATCAGAGATAGATCTACATCGACGTCAGTCACCAAGGCTGTATCATGGTATATGTATAGGGCTAGGCATTCTCAGTTAAATGTGGGGGCCTAGGTATAGGGTCGTTCCTTATCGATATCGTTTATTCAGTAGGACTTTCGTTTTTTTTTTTTTTGGATGACGCAATTCACTACTTTTTGTAGGCGACAAGTCTAGTGTACAAACTATGTTTTTTGCGGGCCTAACTACAGAAGCTCTTTTAAAGCCAAAACAAAACAGAAAATGCTGCCTCGCCATTGGTTCAAATGTGGGTGTGTCACAAGCTAGCCAATCACTGTTTATTTTTAGCCTCGACCTAGATTTGGCAGGCAAGCTGTGACCGAGGCCACCGAGTTCTAAAAAAGATAGCCTCCTCAATGCATATTACGTCTCGCCAGAGTAGAATGAGAAGAAGTGGTCACATTTATTTAATTTAAAAGTTTTGATAATTTAACTTGAATTATGATATTATTTTTTCTTTAGTAATCTGAGTTTTTTTTTCTGTCTTTCCTTCTTTCAGATAATAAATGTGTCAATTTTAGGTAGCAATTATTATAATGATCTTGTGACGCCATTTTTGCATATCGTTTCAAAAAAGATGTCTGAATTTGAACCACATCATACATAAATAATGAATTGAAATTTCGTTCTTTTCTTTCAGTATTTTGACTTGACATGAAGTTGTATAACGAAGTTAGAAATATGAATAAAATTTTATCCATCATTATTTTAGACAATAAGGAAACGCCCAAATTCCTCCAACTATTAGAACTGTTTGTTTAAAAAAAAAAAAAAAGACAAAGACCCTCAAGCCAAATAAAAAAGTCATTGTCAGAATTCTAGACGATGGCTACAGTGTAAGCAGTGCTTCTGATTCCCAGACGAAATCATCTACTATTAGGCATCATTATTATCTTCATGGCTGTAGAGCTCGATCTAGGTAGATCTTGGTAGAGTTCTTTCCTATCTTTGGCAGTTCACGGACCATAATTATTGTTAAAACACTCTTGATGGGGCAGAGTGTTCTCTCTACCTCTAGTGGATTCACAGATAATTCTGTCTTGCAGAGATACTGTAAGAGGGATGTTTTCTAATCCAAAGCGGATTCATTGATACTGATAGGCCTTCCATAATGTTTTTGTTTCTTTATTTTAATCGCCAAATCTTTCAGGTATATATTTAGGTAAGGTGCTTAGATTCTTCTACAAGGTGTTATTAAGATTAAAGTATAGATATTTTGGTGCTGATCTGTGCCTTAGAGGAGCCAATAGGCATTGTGATGCCTTACATTATACATAACTTGCATTATCATCCACGATAAAAAATCTCCGAAAAGCCCGTTGAACGGCGAAAAAGGGAGAGAGAAACCATACGTTTTCTCAAATATCCTTTTTTTTTTTTTTTAGCGGAGCCTTGTGAGACTTTGCTTGCTCTTTTTCATCAAGTTTTATTGAGCTTATCAACATTTTTAGTAATAAATTGAGCAAGTTAAAATAGGTGCAGTACGCGTTACAGAACAGACATTATGCAACTCTTTGCTTACGGTATAATACTTTTATGATTTACGGTAATTTAAAAACGCCAACATCACAATATTCTATGGGTGAGCTTTCGTCGCTACTTGTACTACGCTTCTGCTATTCCCCTTATCAACCTTAGTGTAAATATGTGTGTGTATAGATGTGTGTATGTGTGTATATATATTTTTACTTCCTTTTAAGGGTCATAAAATGCAGGTTTGCGGTGAAGGAAAAATTAGTAGCCCTTACATTTTTAATCCATCACTACTTTATAAATTAATACATGTATATCTTTCGAATCTTAACCATTTTAATAAGAAGTAGAGTTTCTTTTTGTACCTATACATATAACCCGCGCACTTCAAGGTGGTGTCAAAATTTAAGAGAAGAAAACGAAAAAGAGAACGACGACGACAACGATGACGACGACAACGACGACGACGACGACGAAGAAGAAGAAGAAGAAGAAGAAGAAGAAGAAGAAGAAGAAGAAGAAGAAGAAGAA